>JAJLWW010000062.1:0-129834 GCA_030570935.1 Geotrichum klebahnii
TTTTTGGACTATCTTTTCCAACACCTTTGCAGGTATCTTTAACAGCGTAATTGGCCTGTAAGCTTTAGGCACTCCATAGTTCTTTTTGCCAGGCTTTTTGAGAACCACAATAGACCCGGTGCGCCAGATTTTTGGGTGATACCCAAGGCTCACAGCTGCACTGAGTACTTCAGTAAATCTCGTTTTGAAGTCTTTGTTGATCGCTAAAAAACACATTTTCTTCTTTTAATAATCCATTAATCCCTATGAGCCTTAAAAATTCACTTTTCAGAATTTGGCACTATGGCCGAGCGGTTAAGGCGAGAGATTAGAAATCTCTTGGGATTTTCCCGCGCAGGTTCGAGTCCTGCTGGTGTCGATTTTATTTTTGATCTGTCTATATAAAATATTTGTTTTTTATTAACGTTCTAATATTTTTTTAGTATAAATTGTGAATGAATAAATGATAAATTGGCAGGTTGTAATTTATTGTGTATCCAGATTTCTTTTCTAGTCATAGTTGGGACAGAAAAATGTGTGGATTGAATGAATGGAATGGTTCGATTTCCGCCAATTGATACAATCTTTCTTTCTAAAAGATTGAGTTCACAAATACAAACAGTGTTAGTTAATATGGATAAGAGGAATGGACCCAAGTTATTCCAAAAGTTGAAACAAAGCTTTGGCCCAACTTAAGTCGGAGTCTTGTTCATTTCGACACTTTCTAATTCTTGTAGCGCCAATTTAAGGCAGAAAACTTTGTATATTTTTATGGCATATAAATATTTAAGCCATGCTATCATTGAACTCAATAGCTAACTACACATCAGTAATTAGAAAGGTATTTGTGATTTCTGGCACATATAGTACTTAAGTTCTCTTCTAACTCATGTTCTAGCGATGAAATAATAAATAAATAGAATACAAACCAGCGAAAATCATTGAAAGAAAAGTCACTGCTGTTTTTGACATCAAATCAATTCAGATCTTAATCGTGCTTTCTCGTGTGTTTATGCTTTGCATACTCTTTGCTCACGCGAGCTGATCTGTGTGAACGTGAAGAATTAGACGAAGAGTCCTCAGTTCTACGCCTGGATTTGTGAGAGCCATGACGACGATGAGAACTTTCTCGATGACTAGAAGAAGAAAGATGGCGTTCCTGCTGCTGCTGCTTTTGCTGCTGCTCAATTTCATGGGTCTTTGAAAGTGCCATCTCCATTTGGGCAAGCGGATCCAGTGATGCTTTGATCTGAGATTCACGTACAGTTACAGGAACCTTTGACCGCCGGCTGAAAGGTTGTGGACCACTGAGGGTTTCTGAATCAGCTGGATTTTTGTGTGAATTTTTAGATGATCTCATCATCAATGAAACAATGTCTTCTCTATAAACATTATCCATCTCTTCATACCCTTTTTCATGCTCAAGCGGCAGCTCTGCGTTAATATCTTTATGAGTTGGCTTATTTTTGAAGGAATCATTTTGCGATTCAGGTATTGAACCTTTTTCCGAAGACTTGTTCTTAGCTCGTAAAGCTTCTAAACGGCTGGATCGTTCTAATTTAGCATTTTCGCGGTTTCGTTCCTCTTCTTTCGTTCTAGCTTCTTCTTCGTCACGTCGAACACGCTCTATATTTTTGGCATTGTTCACATGGTATGATTTATGTTTTAGTAGTTTTATTGGCATTTGATCTGTAGGTCCTTGATGATGTTGATGATGAATAGCTATCGTAGTTTTTTGTGTGGGGGTTAAAAACTGGTTGCCATCAGAAAATTGCAGCCAATGCAAATCAAAAATTACCTAATCAAAATTCACACAGCAAATAGGTATTTCCAAGCCTTCAAGCCTTTTTTCACTTAAAGTCACTAAAGTTAGCTGTTTTCTTTAAAATTCTGAGTAACAGAAATTGAATGGTTATTTGATATTTAATTCCATGTAAAACACCCTTAATATTTGCTGGTATTGTGAAAAACGGAGATTTGTGATTTTCATACATTGATAGAACACTAAGGAATGAAAGACCAAGTCAAATAGTGGATCACAAAAAGTTATCCCTCCTATGATCATGAAAATTAGATGACTGAAAAATAAAATAACAAACATTCACAATCCCTTTCATATTAATAATGAAAAAGATCTTGAAAAACCCAAATAAAGTCCATTCAAAACTAATTTTCAGATGAATAAATCCATCCATCTGGGCTTTAGGAACAAATTTGTTGTATAGAGATTCTGTATAGTTTATCCATTTTAAACTTGTAAAACCGGAAAAACAACCCCAATAAGATGAAGAAACCGTAACTTAAAAAAATAAAAGTAAAAGACACTGAATAAAAACTAATGATATTAACAATCTTAAATTTTTTTGAAAGATAATCAAACGGAGATTGTTCAGATTTCAGTTCTATACATAATTGATATGTTTGTCACTGAAAAGTTTGAAATTCGGGAAAGGTGATTCCGAAAGTAAATTTTTGCTGTTAAAACTTGAATTCAAATAGGATTTTATTGCCTAATTCCATACTCATTTTCCAAATCTTTTTTTTTCATAATTAATTATCATGGATTCTCATTCTTTTTTCTTAGTATTATTATTATTATTATTTTATATTTGATGAATTAGAAATATAAATTTTGATAGGGTCATAGATCTTGAAAAATACTGAAATAATATCACAGGTTTTTGAAAAATGTTCATGTTAAATAAAAACTACTTCAATAATTATACAATGTACTATAGTAGGAGAATCAAGTTCTCATAATGCTTTAATAATTCTTTTTGTTTTTTTATACTTCTGTTAATTTACACTCAGTCATCCCATGAGTTAGATAAACTAACACCGTTAATAGATTGAATTACTAATCCCTCTAAAGAAGGATCATCATAGGTATCCCATATTGACTCCCGCTGTGCAAGAGGCAATTCCCTATCGTTTGTTGTTGGATGATTCCAAGTATGGCCATTGCTGGTAGTGTACCGATCAATATCTGACGGTCTTAAGGAATTCGGTGAAGACCCAACGGATTCTGGGTTAAAAGATGACATTGATGAAAGCGATGAAGGGTGAGGTATGACACCAGAAGAGCGACTAACACTACTATTATTTATTGAAAGGGTGGTAGATTCGCTTCGTTCTTGCTCTCGTCGCAGCCGTCTTGAGTACTGCCGTCTCCAATGCTCATCTTCATCAAGTTCACGCTGGGTTTGTGCCCGCCTACCTTGTGTACTAGTGATGTCCAAAGGAGGAAATGAGGTTGTAGGAGGATTGTACGATAACGCAATTGGAGAGTTGGATAGTGATGAAGACAAGGATTCTGGCTCCAAAACAGGTGGTGACAATGATGCTGGGGAATTATTGCTGTAATATCCATTGTTGAGAGCTCGAACTAGCATGCGTCGATGGCTAGGTTGGTCGTGGAAATTATTCAACCGTGCGTCACGGTCGTAGTCTACATATTCAGGTAGAACTGGACTGGGCAAAAAGTAATCATCTAAATCATTGGTTTCAGTATTTAAATCCAAATCGCCGTTAGAGTTGTAAATTTGATCTGAATGCTGGTTTGAAATGGAGCTGCTTCCTTGCAAGTCGGAAGATGATCTGGGCAGAGTCCCTAATAGTCGTTGTGGTGTTTTGGTTCCACTAGCGGTCTCCTGAACAAGTAAATCCAAAAGACGTAAAATGTAATCGTCGTTAACATTAAGATCATTACAAAACTGCTCATATGAATAACCAGAGGAATTAGATAGTAGTTTTGGATTTACAGTATGAGATGGACCAGGACTTTCAACGTTAATTAAAACAGTTGACTTTAAATCGAGTACTTCATTATCATAAGATGAAGTAACATTTAAAGTATTTGCCGAGCTATTACTAGTTGTTTTTCCCGTATTTTGGTCGGTAGTGGCCGTGCTATCTGCGCTGTTACTTCTGCTCGTAATTTCGTTTTCATCACTACTTGTGTTCCTAGTTGTTAAAGGTATACCTGTATTTGGCATATAAGCCGAAGACTGCACACCATTATTAACTGAAGAAGAAGGATTCGGTATTTTTGCGTAATGCGTTTTGATGCTTGTCAGTGAAGAGTTGTTGCTGGTAACCAAAGGATGTGAGCCTGATTCCATCAACGGAGCGTATCCATTCGAATCATCAGCTCCGGCCAGTACGGAGCCGGGGAAAACAACCATGTTTACGGCTGCTGTATTTGAGGCTGCTTCTTGATTACTTTGTGAGGTATTAATTTTTGTGTTGTCGTTTTCTGTTGAGTTGTCCGATATATTGAGAAAATGCATCATGCTAGATATCTGGGTAGAATCGTCTTGATTATCAGCAGTCGACTTAGCAACAGGACTGTTTTCAGCATTGCTGTTAGTAATTTTGATTTCCATCAAGCCATTTGAATTTTGACCATTTTGGATGACTTCATTGCTATTTATGCCTTTGTTCTGACGGAGCTGTCCCACAATAGTTTTCAGTACCTGAAGTTTCTGTAAAAGCTGGTAATCTGCCTGAGATATGGTCACAGTAGTAGACCTGCTAGGATTACCGTTTATTGAATCTATCATTGTCCAAATGGTTCTGTGTTATTGGCGGTATCGTAGTAGCATTTAGCAATATAAACACATGCGAAATGAGTAAATAATTGAGGGTGGGTTTTCAGAAAAAATGCTTAACAAACAAGTCTAAAGTCCCTTTTATTTCAGATATTAGAGTGATAAATAGATTGAAATGATAACTTAAACCTCTGGAAGGTCTTGAAAGCCAGTGGGTTTGACGTGGATCAGGAAGAAGGTGAAATGTTGGATTCTGTGCCATTTTCATTTTCGTTTTCATTTTTCCTTGTGGATTTGTCCCTGACCTTTGCTGACTCAGCCAACACAAAATTGATAAGAGATAACAGATGGTGATTAGCATTTGATTGGCTGAAATTATTCTTAAAAAAGTTGGGTCGAGACAAAATTTCTAAGTGACAAAAGGAAGCAGCAACATCAGCAACTGCGGCCAGGGATTGTGACCTTTTTTGTAACCAGAAACGTAAAAAATAAAAATTTAATAAAAGACCGAAAATTCACGAATTCATAATGAACTTTGTTATTAAAGGAATAAAAAGCAAGGAATAAATTCACTTTTCTTTCTTTACCAAGCTGTGAAAACGTATGATAAATGATCCTCTTATATTCAAGTCTGTCTGCCTCGGCAGCAAATAACTTAGTCCATGTGAACTATGTATTATCATTCTACAGAAATCTTTTTAATGATATTAGCCTCTTTCAATGAGTCTAGGGAAACCTTTAATGACACTTATTGAGGTCTCAGAAGAAGTTTCATCTTCTTTGCATGCTTTCCTTTAAACACATTCCTTAAGCTATTTGGACTTAAATTGGCGACATTCCCATCAGTTTTCTTGACGATCTATGGCACAAATGTGTACTCATGGAAGCCCATCGAAGGTAGTGGCACAGAATCCGTTGTCAACTAAAACCCATTTCTGGTTTTAAGATGGTGGGAACCTTTTAATGGAAACTCCTAGAAGACTTAACAAAGTTAAATATCATAGCACTTTAGTTGATAGAACATCATCTTAACGTTAAAATTACGGTTTTTTTGATAAGAAATCCACATTCCTGATACTCATAGGAAAGTAGAAGACAATATACCGAACTTAGAAAAAAAACAAAATCCAAACAGTGTCAGAGACAAAAGTGAAAACAAATATTAGAAGTAATATTTTTTTATTTATAATGAGATTGCGCACGATAAAATTTATATAGTTCTCCCTTGGTTTGCTACATCTCTTGATGGCATGCCACTCTTTCGCCATGGACTATATAAGTTTTAAATTATGGTACATATATCCTTAACTCTTAGAGATTCAAAATTTTTGGTAACCTTCCTAATCAATTTTAATACTGGCATAGATCCTGCGTGTGAAGAAGAAACTGCAAATAAAACCCACAGAACCAGTGAGCACAAAGACAAGGAAAGAAATTAGGAAGCTATATCCAACGTACAAAACATACGAAGTCAAGCTACCCAGAGATAGGGATTTGTAGAGATATACCAAGGCGTAAATGAAGACGTAAAAACTACACGCACCAGCAGCAAAGAAGGATCTCCATTGCCAGTGATGGTTTTCTGCACGCAGCAAAAAGTACGTCAGCAAAACAGTGACAGTTGCCGAAGTTAGGAGCATAAGACCGTAACACAAAAATAAAAATCCAAACATGTAGTAGATCTTATGGAACCAGAGCGAATTGTAAATATAGTACAGCTCGACAAAAATAGCACCAAAGGGAAGAAGTCCAACCAAAGCTGTTGAAGAAAGAAAATTAAGAGATCTGGGTTGGTTAGGAATTTGGCGCGCGATCTGATTAGTACGAACAGGATAGATAATTGCGTCCTTCTTGTTTCCCATGAAGCTTCCAAGAGCTGACAAGGGAACAGATACAACAAACCAAATAGCAACAATTGCCAGCATTGTGCCGAAAGGAACTGCCCCAGAGGAGTGGGAAAATACCAAAAAAAAGTTGAGTAACAAGAAAGTGCCAAAAATAATCCCTGGAACCAGCGTGGGGACAAGAAGAGTATTCAGGATGAATGCCTCGCCGCCAAAGGTTTTGTAAAACCGAGCAGAAACATAACCTCCGATAAACCCAAAAAACACATACAGAATAATGACAACAGTAGAGAGTGAGCCGCGATTTGAGGGAGACAAAAATCCAAAGAGAGCAAAAATAAGAGTTAGCCCGGTCATAGCTAAAAGTTGTACTCCGCTGCCTAGCAGTACGGAAAGCAGCATTCTGTTTTTGGGGCTACGGAAAACATCTCCATGAACGAGCTTCCAGCCACTATCTTCATGAGCCTCTTCAGAAAGATCAACTTCATTATAGGTAGCAATGTCCTTGCGCACACCTCGCAACAAAACTGCGCCAACAGCTCCCGATAAAAATCCAGCAATAATTGCAGAGTTGAAGAGTGAGAACCAATGAATATTAGGGTCGTAAATGCGAAGATACTTATCCCATCGTGTGGCCCAAATTGTAGGAGACTCAACCCAAGTCACTGAATATGTAAAAGTAACAGACCTCTTTTTTCCACTTCTAAGCGAGCCACTAAGAACAACAGCTTCAGTAGCATCACAGGTAGCTTTATCACCACCTTTATTGTTCCTTGAGCTTGCCTTGACAAAAACTCCAACCACTCGATATTTGTTTCGAATAGTTTTGTGGTACTGCATAGTAATGTCGTAGTGGTTGTTCAAAAGGGCTTCGGCAGTTTTCACATCCACAGAGCCTAACGGGAAACCAGCAGTAGTGAAAGATTCTTTGGTATCCTCATCATAGTATAGTTCTGTGGCAGCAGGAAGACCATCAATTAACCAATTAAAGTCATAGTGCCCCCTAATTGCCGCGGTAGTGAAAACACTGTTCTGGACTTCATATTCACGGGTGCAGAGCTGCTTGCAAGATTCGTTCTTGAGCATAAAAAGTTCGAAAGGTGAGTTGAAAATTCTATCGCCAAACAAGATTGATCCTAAAGATTCACTCTGCTTCTTGGGAGCCTCAGGAGGTTTGCAAAAGTTTAACAAGTTGAAGTAGTAGTCATATGGAATCAAACTTTTGAGGTGCATCTGCGTGTCATATCCTGGGGTTAAACTATTAACAAGAAGAGGGACGTTTTGGTCTGGGTCGTAGTCGGTAGGGGCCACTCCAGGAAGGTAGAAAGCACTTACAACCTGCAAGCAGGTTGCAAGCAATGCGAGTGTATATAAAGATATCATGTTCGTCATAATTTTCATCTATTTCATTGAGATGGAAGTATTGGTGGAGGCGGTGAGGAAATTAATTAATTGAAGTGAAAACCAGTAATTGTGCATTCACAACTCGAAATAACTTTTATAACCTGTTTATCTTACAAAAAACACACCTAGAAAGGTTCTGAATGTTCTGAAATATGTCAATGTATAAATTATAGATATTGAATGAATCAATCAATGAATCAATCATGAATAAAGTAAAAACGTCAAAAGGGGAGCGGCTGTAAAACACTTAAATTTGGTCTCTAATATTCAAAGCCACGTCATGTTACACACTGATCGGGTTAGGGCACTCTGTACCTGTGCTAGAGAATCAAGAAATATATTTAAGAATCTTTGAGACTAAATCAGAACATTTGCCTTTGAATATATTCTATACAAGCTAATAAATACTTGGGTCTTATTCTACGGGGTCTATTGCCTCGTTCTTGTGATTTTTGAACGACCCAAATATAATATTTTCTCTATGCGATGTCTCTCGTTGAAAATTGCCCTAACCCGGAGGAATAATCAATTCCACCACGACAACTTAATCAAATCTCAGGAATAAAACCTTCCATTAGTTAATGTGAGCAATGGTATTATTGAGAACCCTAAAATACTGGACTAACTCGTGATACAAAGATCTAGGCTTATTGTGCAAGTACTTGAGTGTTTGCTACGGAATTTTTGCATTATTTAGTTCCTCCTGGCCCCGGCTCCCATATAATGCCTTTGGCCTTAGACAGTTCGAACAATCCTAGTGGAATGGACTTTACAAATGTTCAAGCGACCTCTTTGGAGTGTAAGAGTCTCATTTCCAAAGCATTTGCTCCCCATATAGCTGTAACTGCTTCCCAAGATGCTGAGGATCTGTGCAGGGAAATGGGGTTTAACAGTTTACTCGACCTACTACGACCTCTAGGCGAAAAGATTCCTGGCAGAGTTACCATTCGCGACTCTCAAGCTGCAAGCATGTCGTTTGATGACTATGCTGTTCGATTCATGTCTTCTCCAAAAAATACAACTGCTGCTACTCTAGCCACCCCCCAGTCACCAAACTCTCTTAACTCTCCTAATACTACTTCACCATCTTATGCATTATATCAGAAATCGGACCTAGAAAATTTTGTAGTGCAGCAGATTTCTCGTCGATCTCAAGAAAAATCCTCTCCACATCACGATCCAATCTATTTAGAATTATTTCAGAAATTGTTATTCGCTCTGCCTGTATCCCCTTTTGAGACTTTCAGCCACCCTGTGGCAGGAATCATCGCCATATCCTCGCATAACCACCAACCAATAGAAACATTATCGGCATTATACAATCAAAGCAACGATCCATCTGTTCCTGAGTATATCAGCCGGGAATATCTCAGATACTATGTGCTGGTGCATGATGAACAAAGTGACCTAAGCAAGTCTATTGCGTTGTTCGAGAAAATGAAGCGACACTTTGGCTTGCAATGCCATATGGTTCGAATTAGACGGCCAGTTGATCAAGAAAACGAAACCGTAGAATATCCTAGTTCTAAATGGGGTTCATATACTGAGATCAATGCTGCAAGTGAACAGGATAAATTGCCCAAAAACATACACACTGAAGACCTAGAATCTCTTAAAACGATGGTCAGAGAACTAGTGGTTCAAAGTGTTATTCCTTTCATGGAAAGGTGTGTTACCACGTTGAACGAACAAATTGCTTCCAGCCGACGTGGAATTGCAGGAAGGTTTTTTTCAGCGTCTCGAAAATATTTCTCCTCATCGTCAAAAAGCTCATCTATTTTCAGCCAGTCCCCAGCGTTCCCTTTTTCTTCATCACAATCTTCTTCAAATTCTAGTGGTACTGGGTCTCCCGTTAATGGTAACTACAATACAATATCGGCCACATATGGCTATCTTTCTCCAGAAGCACAGTTAAGAAAACTAGCCGACTTTGCATTCATGCTCCGAGACTATAAATTTGCATATTCTACTTATGAGCTTCTTAAGCGAGATTTTCATAACGACAAGGCTTGGGGTTATCTTGCAGCATCACAGGAGATGTGCGCCATCAGTTATCTTTTGTCTCCAGAGGGAAATTCCTTAACAGTAAAGTCCCGCACAGATGTTATTGAGTCTATGCTAGACCTTTCTACTTATTCTTACATCTCCCGATGTTCAATGCCAACATATGCCTTGCGTTGCATTCTTCTTACATCCGAACTAATGTGTACTACTAGATCACCCACGGCAGCCTCTGAGGGAGCTTCTCGTTGGATTTTAAAGGCCTTGAACGAAAAGCTGGTTGGACCGCTGGGCAGTGCTTTGCTTTTGGAACGTATAAGCAATTCCTATAGCTGTCATGGATATATCTCTAACAAAAATTTGGAAGCTACAAGTGCTAATGGCAAGGCTCAATCTATAGATTCCTCATTATCAACTGTTGAGAGTCAAGCTGGAAGGCGTTTGAAAAATTGCCGAGATCGAAAAGCCGCATTTTGGATGCTATTGGCAGCACGCGAATGGGCTACGACTACAGCCATGACAGGAGATACGGATCGTTGGCATGAAAGTGATGACTGCTTACAACTTTGTAACGCTGTCTATGGAGACTTGGAGTGGGCACAAAAACCTGACAAGTTGCTAGGAAAGTTGGTATCCGCCATAGAAGCACATTCGGAATCCAAATCAGAAGAGACCCTGACAGGGCTGGAGAGTACAGTTGAGAGTCTAGCTCTTGCAGACAGTACATGAGATGTGTAAACTTGTATAGAAATATAGTTTCCATAGTCAAGATGACAATAGTTGAAGGAATAATTGTCTTTCATTTTGGGTCATTCACAGGACCTCAACATGTCTTTCCGAGGCAGGGATAATTCACCACGAGTTCAAAATGCAGGCTTAGTCACAATCTGTTTTATCTGGCTTGACCCTTCTTAGGTTACACTATGCGCAAAGCTTATCAAAGTTATCTCTCCTCCAAAAAAAAAAAAAAAAAAAAAATACTAAAAAAAAAAAATTAAATTAGCACAAAACTCAAAAATAAAAAAAAAGACCTCTCTCAAATCAAGTATTTCTCCGGTTGTCGTAGAAAGGGAAGTAGTGTGACTAGTATGTAGCATGATGAGTCTGTGACCTTCCACCAGGTTCTTGTAGTTTATTCATCATTTCCCTCGCATTCTTCATAATATTTGGCTAAAACTAGATTCAATTTGGTCCAGTTCTGTATAATAACATCTTTGTATTGCGCATACTTTCAAGTCATATTCCCTATCACACCATTCCCGAGGGACCTTCAAATATGGATTCAATTTGAACTATTTCAATAATAATTTTCCTTGACCTCTCTTTCCTTTCTTCCTGCCACAACTTTTTTTAGATAGAATCTTTCAACAAAATCATGCCTCCTGTATTGAAAAGTACTTGCTTCAAGTAAGTAGACTGGTATTATTCCAAATCTTAACTGATTCACTAACCGAGCACCTTTAAGATGTGGTAACATTGGCCACTATGCCGATAACTGTGATCACCCTGAGCGGTTGTGCTATAATTGCAAAGAACCTGGTACATTAAGACTTTTGATTTTTTGCTGAATGGACAAACCATTTTCTTTCTGGTGAAGCTAATATTGTCAAACACAAAATAATTCTAGGTCATGAATCAAGCAAATGCCCAAAACCAAAGAGTGGTATAGCCAAGCAGTGCTATAGATGTAAAAACATCGGCCACATTCAAACACAATGTCCTCTGGCACTTAGGCGGCATTCCTTCAATAATCAAGCACCAAGTATGAAAATCTGTGGCAAGTGTAAACAAGTTGGTCATTTAGCTAAACATTGTTCTCAAGCAATATTTCCTCAAGCAGCAGTAGATTCCATGGGCAATTTGTACCCTTCCGCAAACATGGCTCTTTATCCTCCCCCACCGCATGGAGAATTTACTTCCTACATATCTCCTCCAATGAACTATTCTGGTTCAAGTTCACTACCGCAACCAGATCAAGCGTTTTATTTTCCCTATTACAACATTCCACCTCACAATAACTTTCACCCTGGCTCACACGAGCAATTTGTATATAATGGGTATCCTGTTGGTTATCATGAACAAAATATTACCTGCTACTCCTGTGGAGCTCCAGGCCATCGAGTAAGTTGCTTTCTATTCTACTCTTTTTAATTTCCTTCATTGCTAATGTTCATTTTTAAGAACAGAGAATGCCCAATATACCCCAATAGTTCAGCCCCTCAATCAAAATATTGCAATCGTTGCGGAAAACCTGGCCACACAGTAAGTACTGGATTACTCTTTTTTCCTGTTATCTAACAATAAAAACTCCAGAGCCAACATTGTCGGGCACACAAGCCATCTACCGGTGGCACACTCAGTGACTACACAAGTGCCAGTGAAACAATGGTAGAGGATTCTGAAGAAGATCCGTATACCCACCCCGAAAAGGAGTCAGGTCTCTCTTTGAAGAACAAGTCCAGAACGCTATCTGAACCCACATTGTGACATGTACAAATCTATAAGAGACTTAATATTAAAGAAACCTGAAATTATCTAAATTTTTTTTGAAATTTTTTTAAAATATTTGAGGATTTTTTTATATTTTTTAATTTTTTTTTTAAAAAAAAATTAACTTGTATTACAAAAGAACACCACACGAAATATGTGGTTCTTACACTCATAAGACCATGAAGGGAACTTTACACTATGAGATTTTAAAAATATAAATATTGAAGGATTTTCCTTTTTTTTTAATTCTTTAGATTAATAAAGAAGAACAAAAATAGTGATTAAAATCAGGCTATTTTAAAATTTGATTGATTAAGAATTTTAAATGTCTAGAAAAGCTACTGCCAATACTCGAGAAGAAACTCCTGCTCCTCAACCAGGAGACGACAGTGGAATTGACTTAAGTTTAGATATTATTAATGTTGATGAGCTTCAAAATCATGGAATAAACATGTCTGATATTCAAAAGCTTCGAAGTGCTGGAATTCACTCTATTTCAGTAAGGAAACTATTGCAGTTAAAGTATAATTCTAATTATTAGACTGTCTTATCAACCACACGAAGAAATATGGTTAAAATCAAAGGTTTGAGTGACGTTAAAGTTGAAAAAATAAAAGAAGCAGCAAAGAAGATTATGGTTAGTTGAGAAGCTCAGGATAACAAATCATTATTTAACGATTGTAGAGCGTAGGATTTGTTACAGCTACAGACCAAGCAGACTTGAGAAAAAAGGTTTTAAGTATTTCAACAGGGTCCAGAAGTTTTGACGATATGCTTGGAGGTGGAATACAGACTATGAGTATCAGTGAAGTATTTGGAGAGTTTAGATGTGGAAAAACACAGCTCGCCCATACACTTTGCGTTGTGGCACAGCTCCCTAAGGTAATCTCAATAACTTTAATTTAGGGTATTTTTTTAACAATTTTTTTAGTCTATGGGAGGAGCAGAAGGAAAAGCAGCATATATTGATACAGAGGGAACATTTCGTCCGGAGAGGTTGGAAATAATAAACAAAGATACAAACCCACATTTATCCTAACCATATTAGAATTGGCAAGATAGCGGAAAGATTCGGTGTAGACCCTCATGTTGTCCTAGATAATATTGCATACGGTAGAGCACTAAATAGTGAGCACCAGATGGAACTGATTGAAGAAATTGGTAGCAGCTTCACAGAGGGAACTTTCCGCCTCTTGGTAACGATTTTCATTCGCCATATTGATTGAGAATGTCTCTAACATTTTAGGTGATTGATTCCATCATGGCTCATTTTCGAGTTGATGTAACTATAATATTAATTATGGCTTTACGGTTATTTAACTCTCTATCTCTATAGTACGCAGGAAGAGGTGAACTTAACGAACGCCAACAAAGGTAAAATAATTTTTAACCAATAGAAACTCAGTATTAACTCGAAATTTATAGATTAAATCAAATGCTGGCTAGACTCAATCGACTGGCAGAGGAGTACAATGTAGCGGTTTTTCTTACAAACCAAGTGCAGTCTGACCCTGGAGCATCTGCATTATTTGCCGCAGCAGATGGGCGAAAGCCGTAAGTATTTTCTGGAATAACCTTTAACCTGTGGAATATATATTTTTAACAACTTAATTAGAATTGGCGGCCATGTTTTAGCCCATGCTTCTGCGACAAGGATCCTTTTAAGGTAAGTTGGCTTTGTAAATTAGAAAGAAAAAAAATTGGGCCACTATTGACGGTCTGTTATATAGAAAGGGAAGGGGTGAAGAAAGGGTAGCTAAACTTCAAGATAGCCCAGACATGCCTGAATCTGAGTGCACTTATATTATTGGAGATGGAGGAATCACTGATCCAGCCTGAAATAAATTTAATTATAATAAAATGTTTTGGAATACATTTTTTATTATTTTTTATCAATCTTTATTTACCACTTCAAGGCTTATTATTACTTTTAATAAAAACCCCGGTAAATACTGTCAGCCATCTTAACAGCATCAGCCATTTCTGCCACATCATGAACTCTTACAATATCTGCGCCACCTTGGATCAAAGCTGTGACAGCAGCAGCTGTTCCTAGAACACGGTCACTAGGCACATCTTTACCAGTTATAGTACCAATAAACCTTTTACGAGAAGGACCCAAAAGCCAGGAAAAGCCCTTCAAACCCTGTCTGTTTCGCAGTTTACTCAAATTTCTAATAATGGCCATGTTGTGAGGAAGCTTTTTAGCAAAACCAAGACCTGGATCTAAAATGATTTGCCATCTTCGAAGTCCAGCAGCAATCGCGTCTTCAACTCGAGCTTCGAGCTCTTGACCCACGACTTCAATAACAGCTTCTTCAGAATTATCCTTGATAGGCTCGGCAGGACCATCTTCCTCAGAATTATACTGAACTTTATAATCAGCTAGTGAGTTCATTGTTTCCGGAGTACCCCGAGTATGATTCAAGATAATTGGAACACCAAGGTCAGTAGCTACAGAAAACATTTCAGGATCCAGCTGGCCTGCACTGATGTCGTTAATGATATCAGCACCAGCTTGAATGGCTTCACGTGCAACACTAGCACGATACGTGTCCACAGAAATAACAATACCATCAAACTGTTTGTCAGCTCTAATAGCCTTGATAACTGGCACCACACGTAAAGCTTCTTCTTCAGGCGTTGGAATAGAGGTAATGCCCGGGCGAGTGGACATCCCACCAATGTCAAGAATAGTCGCACCTTGCTCTACAAATTTCTGAGCAGAAGAAATAATTGTTTGTATATTCTCGGGATCATAGTGAACACCACCATCTGAAAATGAATCAGGAGTAGCGTTTAAAATCGCCATAATCTGGGTAGGGAGAGTATGACTTTGAGGATCAAATACAAGAGGTGTAGCAGGGTTACGAGCAATAGGGACAACGACTCGGAGTGCAGTAGAAGCCTGGATAGCGGGGTCAGAATCAGTAATCTGCTCAAGATGTGAGTGAAAAGTTTCAGCAGTTAAAGGGTGAACAGCCGTGGGCGAGACAAGTTGGGTCAGAGGCTTGAGTACGAAGGAACGAGAAAGCATGGCAGCGTGAGGGATTGTAAGCTTAGGAGGTTGATTGAAAACAATGTCATCATACAAAATGATATCCAAATCAATGCTACGAGGGCCATTTTCCATTTCCTTGACTCGTTTAAATGCATTATACTCAATATCTTTAAGAGCATCAAGTAACTCCAAAGGCTTCAATAAAGTCTCAGCCTTGAAGATTCCATTGTAAAACTTTGGCTGGTCAGTAACGTACATAGGGTCAGATTCGTAGATACTGGAGGTACCTACTACCTTGATTCCCCTGGTTTCAAGCTCTTGAATTGAGTTATTAATGTACGTTAAAGATGGGCCGACGTTGCTGCCAAAAGCGATAAAGGCGGTATGTAGCTGTCCTTCCAAAAACTCTCCACTATCAGGAAACAAGGGAGCAGCTCCATCCTTGTTAGCAAGATTTAAAACACTGGCCGTTGCACTGCTCGTCAAACTTCCACCTTCAAGCTCACGCAAGTACCATTTACGAGTGCGAGTTACTTCAACACCCGCGGCATCAGCAAACGTTAATGCACTGGGCTTCTCAGCACGGACGGTAACCTTCTCCACACCAAAGGAACATACGACTTCTGCAATTGAAGTTACAAAAGCTTCCACAGTCTTGTAACTAGCTCCTTCGACATGGTCAGTCACGCGCTGCACAACCTCTCTAAAATCATAAGACTTGTCAAAGACTCCAGTTTGGTCTTCCCTGGGAATAACGTCTGGTTTGTAAAGAGTCAAGTCCAAAATGACATTTTGTTTGTGCAAGCGCTCGATGGTGTTGACACCGATAATAGTGACCAATCTAAGTTTATGAATCTTGACCACATCAATTTCACCCTCAACAGGGATAACATCAAATGGTAATTTGTTGAGGGCTGGACCAGCAGCGGAGGCTGCAGAAACTAACTGGCGGTCAGAACGTTGACGGACAATAATGATCTCTGATGCATCAGCACGAAGCAAAGCACGAGGCTTCTTGACCTGAACCTTAGCCCATTGTCCACCCACAGCATCTCCCAACACAACTTTAGCAACTCTTTCAGCAATGTCTTCGAGGGACTTGAATTTGGATGACTCTACCATTCGAGTAACATTTCTAGTAATCACAGCATAATTGAGGGAATAGGTTAGATGATCTGTACTTCCAGCAAGAGCTACACTAGTACGAAGCCAGATTGAAATAGTCACTGGCTGAGGTTCAGGACGGTGCCATGCGTCTATACCAGTCAAGGCTTTGACATCTAGATCTCGAACGAAGACCAGATCCTTTCTTGAAATTCCCAAATCAAGGATTGCCTGGCGAGAAGCTGAAACTTTCTGCATTCCTTGTTCTATTTTGACGTCGCTCAAACCTTGTCTAAGAGGGTGGAACAGTTAGTACAGTAATTTTTTGTTCTAACCTTTACAAACGGAGAACATACTTTTGATTGTAGTGCCGAGAAAATGGTATAATGCCTCTAGATCTCCTAAAAACCCTAGCAACTACGGGGAGGTTTTTAGAGATATAAAAATTAGGCCGTAAAAGCGAAGCCACTATGTATATAGTTCAGGTTTCCCTTAGCAAATGGAGTAAAGTTGAAACAAAAAGTTTTTAGTCCGTGTACTACTTTTTTTCCATCTGAGCTAAAAAGAGAAGCGAAGTAAAAATTAAAACAAAAAAAAAAATTCTTTGGTTGAAGGAGGCATCAGCCGTACACAGATGAAGTAAATTTGAAAATAACTGTATTCATGACATTCGTAAAATATTAATCTCGTGTATATATAAATATGTAAGTTTATGAGAAACGATCAGGAAGAACCAATGGGGCTATAAGAGTCCAGGTATACAGTAAATAGCAAATCCATGCACTTACAATTTTAACCCAGGATGAAAAGTATGTCCTGCCAACTGGAGCAAAATCTCCCAGATCCTCTTGCTGCACATTCATGGTCAGCAAAGTTGCTGTCCACTGAGTAGCTAATAGAAAGATGAGATGAAACACAACATAATTGTACTTTGTTGCTCCACGCTCATCGTCTCCAGAACGGCCACCACTCTGATCATCGCTGTCAGAGTCCCACCAGTCCTCATCTAAGGCAGAAGCTGGCAATGACCCGCTTTCCACTGCAGCACGAACAGCCTCTATACGCATTGTACGACGAGAAGGCTCTTCTGTGATAACTCTACTATTAGACACAGGTGCGTAACCACTCGACTCTGGAGAGGATGTAGAGGTCTGAATAGCAGCACGCGTTGTAGTATAGGCAATGGCTAGAAACGTAAAAATTGCACCCAACACTATACTTGCAGTTCTAGTTCCTTTGGATCGAACAAGTGGATTACAATTCTTGTCATCAGGTTCGGCTGAAACAGCAGCCATAGTGAGATATGTGCAGTATATGGCAACCATCGAAGCCTGAGCAAGCCCTGCTTGCGAGTTCACCTCTTGTACCTTTGGACTAACAGACAGAACTGAAACGGCAATTGCAAAGATGAGATTCAAAGTGATAGCGGTTTGGTTCATGGAGCATCCAGATCCAGCAAAGAAAATGTACATTATTATTGTAAGTGCGATACTGCCGACAAACATTCCAAGAGTAGACGAGACTAAAATAGTCTTCCAAAAATTAGAATCAGTTTCTTCAATATGTTCTAAACAAGTCTCTGCCCATGAATGAGCAAAATCTACCAGAAGCACTAGCCCAATGAGAAGAAATATCACTGCGCCAACCGTGGCTACATAGTTGCCCCAGATGACAAAAAAGCCGTCAGGGATGAAGAACGTCATGACAACTAGAGCCATCCAAGCCATGATTTTTAGTCCCCAATACCCATTTTGGATACCAGCACGAGGGTTTCGAGTTGAATGAACCCCTACTAACAGTAATGCAAGAATTAGGTGGAAAAGCCCAAGGGCAAAGTTGATTCGGTGAACAGACGTAAATCCATAGCATTCGCCACCACCTCCACACCGAAGATGGACGTAGTCTAAAGTAAGATGCTCAAGTTTTTTGATAGCCCAATCAGTCAGCATTACCCATGATAAAATGGAGTTCACGCAAAAGAGCACCGCATAGCCGATACGAGTTGCAATACTTGAGGAGCACTTTCCACAAGCCGAGCAAAAAGCTGAGCACATAGCGGCACCACAACAAGATGCAATCCAGGAACCAACCATGGTGATTCCTGGGACAGCAAGAAACGGGAGAGACAAGGCAGCACCCATTATTTTGTCTATAAAGTTCAGTAAAAAAAATTAACTTGGTGAAGTAAACTTGATTGTTGATAGCTCAAAGCCAGGACCAATTTAAACTTTAATAGACCGAAGTACCCTTAACCTAATTTTGAAATGGGTTGACTTCTTTTATTTTTCGTAAAAAAACCAATGAAAATCTAATCGTTTCATTTCTACATTTTCTCGATTTCTCTCTAAGACTTCAAGTTGCTGAATTACTTATTTTTACATTCTCAGGTTTTCTAACGATGAATCGATTAGCTTTTCAGCGCTGCCTCAAACTTGGATTTTCGGCAATTGCAGGTCGACCAAGTATCACGCCAGTTGCGGGACAGGTCCGCAAAGTGTTTTTCAACAGAACCTATTCGACTACAGAAGAAACCAAAGCATTGCCTGATGTTTATGACGTTGTCATCATTGGAGGAGGTCCTGCTGGACTTACTCTTGCTACCGCATTGAAAAACTCTCTTACTACCCGAAATTTGAAAACTATATTGGTAGAAGGTAGTTCCATGAAACCGTTGAAAGAATGGGAACCAACCCTGGACTACTTTGAAAATCGAGTAAGCAGTCTTACACCCCGATCAGTTAAGTTTTTGGACCGAATTGGAGCTTGGGATCACATATACTCTGAGCGAGTTCAGTCGTACGATGATATGCGGGTTTGGGACGGAATTTCAGATGCACGAATTAACTTTGAACCATCACTCGTAAGTGAAAGTGGAGAATTCGAGGGTGAGGGAACCTGGGAAATCGCCCATATGGTGGAAAATAAGAATTTACAGACTTCTATGATCCGCAGATTAGCAGAACTGAATGAAAGCCTACCAGAAGGCATTGCTCCTACCGAACTATTGGACAACTCCAGAGTTAAGACAATTTCTCACAGCATACCAGCACCTACTTCTGATTCCGAACTAGATTTAAGCGGATGGCCTGTTGTTGAACTTGAAGATGGCAGACAATTGGCAGCACGACTTTTAGTGGGAGCAGATGGAGCGAATTCTCCAGCTCGTGCATTTGCTAAAATTGAGGCTCGCGGCTGGGATTATAACCGAGATGGACTCGTTGCAACAGTTCGTTTGGAGTGGGAAGATTTCAGAACTACTGCATTTCAAAGATTTCTTAAAACAGGGCCTATTGCATTATTGCCCATGCCCAACGGATTTGCAAGTCTTGTGTGGTCTTGTACACCTGAAATGGCCAAACATCTTAAAGCCATTCCTGGGGACAGCTTTTGTGCTCTGGTGAACGCAGCATTTAGATTGGGCCCTGTTGACCTTGAATACATGTTTAAGCACCTGTCTGGAAACAACGCACAAGAGATTCAAGATGAACTTGACTGGAGATTGGAGAACATTAAACTTGAAGACGAGGATAACAACTACCCTACTATAATTGCTTCTGTCCAAGATGGCTCCCGGGCTTCATTCCCTCTTAAGTTGAAGCATTGTGACACTTATGTATCTGAGCGTGTTGCATTAGTTGGAGATGCAGCACATACAACCCATCCTCTTGCAGGTCAAGGTCTTAACATGGGCCAACAAGACGTTGAATCACTTGTCCATGCCCTTGAAGTTGCAACTAAGCGAGGTTTAGATATCGGTTCGCTCTTGGCTATTGAACCATACTGGGCTGAACGATACTTTCCCAACCATCTTAAATTGGGAGTAGTTGATAAGCTTCATAAGTTGTATTCATCTGATTTTGAGCCCTTGGTCCAGCTAAGATCCTTTGGTTTGAATCTTGTGAATAGTTTAGAGTTTGTCAAGAAAGAACTAATGCGCCAGGCATCAAACTAAACCAGGTAACAAAGTGGTTTGGTTTTACTTTGTTGGTTCTTTTTGTAAATATTGAAAAAAAAAAAATAAATTGAAAGAAAAATGTAAAATAATGATAATATACCTACTCAGCCCATAAACCAAACTTTAGACAGAATCGGTAATGAGTGAATTTACTATTAATTAGAATTTGATCAAGACGGGGATGTTCAATTTTCATTTTGATAATCATTTTTTGGGAAACTTGGATTCATGGAGCACTATACGCATCTTAAAATATATACACAAGTAATACACTCACCAACTATCTCACTCTCCTTACCTTGGCAATTTACACCTTTCGCCGACGATACTTCAACACAACATCTCCTCCACTCCTCCACATTCGTGTTCTAATAGTAGCTAGTGTCATTGTTCTAGGCACAACTTGGTTCTGGCACAGCAATTCCAACCATTCATTATGATCTCTATTCGCAATTTCTTCATCAGACTTGCCAGCCAGCTCTGGAATTTGGGCAACCTCTTCTTCTAAGCGGAGTTTCTCAATAAGATAGGAAATGGCTTTATGTGCTCGCAACATTTGGTATCCGTTAAGTCTACCTCCTCCTTGTTGAATCATAGGCAGTGGAGAGATGGATGGATCAGCTTGCTCACTTGCATCACAAGGTAACATGATGAACCCAACCTTGACTTCGGCTTTGACGGGAATTTGGTCTAGGAGTAAGACGTTTGCTATCCATTTTGGAACGATAGATTCAAGCTTATCAGCATCAATGCCAGCTTGTCCAACTCGGCCTCGGTACAAATCCATGAGACCGCCTGAATCCTGGGCAAGCTCTGAAATCATAATTTTGGTGTGAGGTGGAATTGAAATTACTGGTAATTCAGAAGCAAGCGGTGGGGTATACGCCGATGCGATTTCAGCCGTAGCTTGTGAGCCATTGGATTTTCCTTTACCAATATACTCTTTTCTTAATTCAGCAATAACTTCACCTAGAACATGTGGTTCAGGTTGGTCTGAGTCGGGTTGAGTTGAGCTAGATTCATCTTCAGCATGAGATCCTGCACTGGTGCCATTTGTGGTTCCTGTATTTGGAGTTCCACTTGATGCTCCTGTCGCAGCTGGAGTAGTATTTGCTTTGGCCTTATCTTTTTTATTGCCCTTACCGAATCTAAACCGACCCATAAACCCTCCACCATTGCCTGCTTTATTATTATTTACAGCAGCTGCTGGCGCTGCAGTTGAAGCTGCGGCTGGCGTGGTATTTGTGGCAGCAGAAGTTGAGGTGGCCTCAGGCACAGGAGAGTCATGTGTAACTTGATCTAAGGTATCTAAATCCCGAGTTCGCTGTTTATTCACAGACGTAGTGTGCGATTCCACCACAGAATTGGGTGGAGAAATATTACTTGAGCTTCCAGATGAATGAACCAAGTTTGCTCTGTACGCTTTATCCCGGTGTACCTCTTCGGTCAAGAGATTGGCAAGCAAGTTGCGAATGACCCATTTACCTAGATTGATACGCTGGTCGTATGCCAAGTCACTCACTGCCGGGTTCAATTCAGAATGAGCCTTCAGTTCAGCTTCACCGATTTCTGGAATGATTTCGTCAGCATATACCTCAGCATCAAAACATGAATTTTGGTCTAACGTCACAAACAGTTCTCCAGTACGCGTTGCAACTTGACACCAGTTCGACATTGTGGCAGGTGTACATAGCTGGTCGGCTAGGGATTCCATGTCTAATCCGGTGCCGAATGACTTCAAGGGTACACAGCGTAAAAGATCCCAAAGAATAATTTCTCCTGCATTGTCAGTGGTAAGCACTCTTTGGCGGTCGGACAGTAGTCTATGCTTAATAAGGCCAATCTTGCCTTTGAGAGTTTCTATAGGATTGACCTGGATTGGGTCTACGACAATAGAAGTTCCAAGTTTAATGTATGGTTCATGATGACCTAGAGGATCTAATGGATCAGCCAAGTCATAAGAGACATCTGCAGTTGTAATTGAAACAACTTCAGTATCCGTCGAGTCATCGGCACTTGGAGGAGGAGGCTGGAAACGCAAGCTGGGTCCTCCTTGTGTGCTTAAAAAGTGGGTTTTGATAACGGTATCATCGTCTTTTTCTGGTTCGTTGTTCTTAGTTTTGTCATTCTCTTCGGTATCAGGGGACTCTTCTGACTCTTCTGGCTCTTCTTTTGGAATGAAGTACTGACGATGAACCGAATAAGGTGTGGTATCAAAATCGCGCCACCGATGGATGCGAGAATTAGAAGTTGCGGTCCATACAGTATCACCCGCAGAGATAACCTTAGAAATTCCCTGATGTTCATTACAGATAACTGTGCACACAGCATCGCAATCAATATCACTATCAACACCACGTAAGTCTGTTTTAGCAACCATTCCTGTCCGATCAGCAGAGTAAAAAACATGTAACGAAGGATGATCTGAGTAGAGAGACCAAACGGAATCGGAATGCATATCAAATGTATGAAGCAAACGACCAGCCGTTACTGACCATAGCTTGATAGAAGAGTCAGACGAAGCTGAAAGAACCCATTCTCCTCTTTCTGATATCAATATTGACCGGATGTTGGCCGTGTGACCCACAAGCTTAGCAATTGGGTTTGAAGAAGAGCCAGCCGTGCGGGAGTCCCATAGACGAACTGTAGCTTCTGGACCTCCAGCAGCTATGATGGAGCCTCCTCCTTGACAAGCACTGACGTCTAATGCGTAGATTGAGCCTTTATCGTCAGGGCCCAAGTCGATGCTAAACTTTTCCTGAGACTTGCCGGAGGATTCAGAACCTCTATTCAAATCCCATGCAATGATTCGACGGTCGAGGCCACCCGACACGACCCAGTCAGTTGAAATTTGAGAGGGAGTGGCTAAACATTTAACGTAATCGCGATGTTGGCCTATAGTATGCTGAGTATCGTTATGCGGGTTCCACAGCTTGACGGTAAGATCGGAGGAGCACGAAACAACTATATTTAAAGGAATGAGTGGGTGTGTTTAATAAAAGAAGAGTTATACTTACCTTGTTGTTTATTATTTACCAGCACGATATCATTGACCCAGTTAGTATGGTTCTGGCCGGAAATGCCGAATGTAGTGTACCCTTCGGTAGTAGAGTGAAGAGTGTGTTGGTTGACAAGTGGAGAAGCGTTAGTTTCCGGAGGAGGGGCGTGGAGAAAAGCGGTTAAAGAAGGACCGAGCAACTTTGATACAGAGGAGGTTGAGCGGTCGTTACCAATGCTAATAGATCGAATACTGGCTGGTTGAGGTTTGGTAGAGGGGATTCTTAGTGAATTATTAGTGCCTTCATTTTTCAGTGCTTCAGACAGTAGAGAGGTTGAACTAGTTGAAGTTTTATTTGCAAAATCGGAGCTTTTGGCTAGAGAGTCTGAGTAATAGTCATGGGGAGACAAGTCCATGTTGTGAATAGTCCAGGCGTTAATAGCGCCATCACGCCCTGCAGAGTAAAGAATTCCAGAAGGTGGCTCTGAGTCCTTTTTTTCTGCGTCTTCATGACTATCTCCATTGGCATTTCGTACAATGGAGCTGCTTGAGGAGCTTGGCGGGGAATAAAGCAGAGAGTCTTCAGCCGGAGTATTTGGGTCAATTGCCAGAGAGTTGACGCCTAACGAATGGCCATAATGAGACGACTGAGAAGAAAGGGTATAGACCAGCTTTCGCGAAGTCTTTTTATGCATCTTCTAAGTATAGACTGGCGCGCTAAGCAATGTGAAAAGGCAATCTAACAAACGTAGTCGAGAGGAGAGGAATTAGTTGAAAAGATGCAGTGATGTAATGGTGTGGGTGTGTGTGTGGGTTGAAAGAAAAAATAGGGAAAAAAACCCAGGAGGAAAGTAATTCTGAAGAGGTTTGGTTTCTTTTACCCGTTTACGTGAGTATTGGAGAGGCAATTATAAGCCCAAGTCAACAATGTACCCGAGACAAGGTTGGTAGTTCAAAATAAGGGAAGAAAATGAGGATAAGTAAAGGTAATACAGGCAATCTGAATCAAGTAGGAACTAATTAGAAAAAAAATGGGGTTTTGAGGGTCTCTGGAGAATATGAAATGGAACCCCCCATGTAGAAGTATGGCGCTTAAGACGATGATGATGAGTAAGCGGAAATATTGGAAAAATCCAAAAATTAAATTTCAAATTTCAAATAAAATCTCTCGTTCGAACCCGAGGTGAGGTAAATAATAATAAACTTTATTTTGCTAAGACAATTAATAAAGCCAAGTCAATGAAAATCATAATACAAAACCATTTGTACTTTATATGTTTAAACCCAAATTTCACTACTTCTCCTGTTCGATCCTCTACTGTGTCAACTTAATTGAAACGGGTCGTCTGCTGCTTACACCCTCACGTAATTAGAAATCAAACCGACAATAAATCTGCGGTGACCCTAAACAAGCGCAGTGGAAATCAGTAATAATCGCCCATAATCAGCTCGTTTTGGAGTTGATGGGCAACGTTTGATAGGGGCATTCTACAGCGAAAAACAAAATGGCATAAACTGCAAAAGCAAAAGCAGAGGCAGAGGAGGATTAGGATTTATAAAAGGTTTTTATGAATATTTTGTAGGGTACTTGTGGGATTATTTGAAGGAGAACCAGAAGAGTAACAGCAGGAGAGACAATAAATCCATATTAAGTGACTTTTAAGATAAAGTTAAAGTTAACTCAACCCAAGCGGAAGGTATACATTTGATATGGCTAAGGATGGATATGAACATGAACATATCAAAGTAGGCGAAGATCAATCCAAATGGATATCAAGTATGTGCTCTGTTTCAGAATATCCCCATGGACCTAGGCGGTTTTCGTGTATGCTGGTGGTGGATCGAGCCCGATGTTGTAGCAGTGGGTGTGACTGTTCTTGCTGCTGCTGTGGAACGAAACAGAAGAATGGTTTCATGAAACGAAACACTTTGAAAGGACACAGTGGGTGAAATATTTTTTTATGAAAAACTACTACATCTGATATGGATAAACAGACAGGTGATGATGATGAAAAAAATGATGACGATGATGGGGGGTCAACTGAATACCAAAAGTACTAAAAGATACCTTAAAGGCATAATGAACACACAGTGTGCCACATTTTATAACCCCAAAAGCCCAAGCCTAACCAGCGAAAAGGAGTTTTTTTTTCCTGTTGCTGCTCCTGTCGTTATGGTATTATCTTATATGCTTGTGCGCTTGCATTTGTGCGTGCAGGTCAGATACGATTTTAGGTAGAGGAATAGATATGGATATGGAGATTGGAAGTGGTATCCTAGTGGTAATCAAGAGATATTCAATAGATATTCAAGAGATGTTCAAATGATATTCAGGCGATACGATACTGAAATGATATTATTACGCTATTTGATATTGATACCGATATGATATTGATTACATTATTGATAATCATATTGATAATTTAGATACTATTGATACTATTGATACTATTGATACTATTGATACTGCAATTATTACCAAATGCTCTAAACGAAACCAACGGAGCACTCCTGAATCCTGATCCATCGACTACAGAAGCATCAACCTCCATCTTTCACGAAGGCACACTCTTATTGCTCACGAATAACTCACAGGTCTCCATCTTTGACCTTCCTAAACCATCCACATGCACCATCGCTAATAACACGTTTCTGGGTATCCATCATCCTTTACGGACGTTGGCTCTTACTGGCTGCTGCTGCTGCTGCTGCTGTGCTGTTATTGCTTTGTATTTGAGGGAGTGCACTTGTGCCTTGAGAAGGTACAATAACGGCGGCTGCTGTACAACAACTCTCTTTTGTTGGTTTAAGTTTGGGCAGTTCGTTTGACCTGTTTTGTTCGCTCGCGTCTGTCCATTTCACTTTTTCAAATTTGCCGATATGCCATTTAATCTCCTTTCCCCTTAATCCAGCAGCAGCAACAGCAGCCTACCATTATTTGTACTAGTCTTGTCTGGTACAAATACCTAAATACCTCCATCAGTTGAGCAGTAGCTGCAATCCTTTGAAAATAAAGTGCACTTGAAATTGAGTTTTATTGGAAAAAAAAAAATAATAATCGAAAGTCGCTTCTTTTGATAATCATATTTGACATTGTTTTGACCTTTATCATCATTATATGAGCATTTCATGAACTGATCTTTCTTGTTTATCCATGAAATTTCCATTTTCAACCTGTGATTCTACAACAAACAACAAAAAAAAAGAGACCAAAAAAACCGTTGATAATCCTTTGGCATGAACCTGTCAAATATGAAGACCAAAACTGAAACTAAAAGAAAAATGAAGATGAAGATGAAGACCTAAATGGTTTTTTATTTTTATTTTATTTATTTTTATTTTATTTATTTTTATTTTATTTATTTTTATTTTATTTATTTTTATTTTTATTTTCATTTTCAGATACAGAGGAGTCTACAAGTAAATTTATTATTGCATCTTGCTTATGCATTGTCTGCATCCTGTATCCTGTGTTCAAGGACTTTTGCCCACTTCTGATTCAATTGAAAATGCTGAAAAAAATTGAAAACTATGAGAATTATTTTGCCAAACATTTTCTGATTAAACCTTCAATCTCTCTCTGATCTTGTTCTAGTTCGTTTTTTATTTTTATTTTATTTCTTTCGTCCGCTCTTTTTCTTCTTTATCCTTTTCCTTTTCTCTTCTTCTTCTTTCTTACTCTTAATACTATTAATTTACACCCTTTTGTCTTTTCTCTTTCAATAGCACATCTGTCTCACCTTTACCTTAATAAACCATGGGCCAGAAGAAGAAAAATGCCCTATTTAGAAGGCTATTTTCAAACCAAAATCTCCCTGATGGTACACCAGAAAACTCAACTGACCCTTACTCTCCTTTATCATCACAGTCAGATAATTCATCTGGTTCGTTGAGATCTCATTCATCAGAAATTCACCACATCTCCAGCCCTACAAATGTCACTAGAAGCAGCTCTTCCAGTTCGTCCAATACTACTGGATTTCATACTATCGGCCCAGACTTTTCTACACCACTATCATCCGTCGCATCCCCTAACGAACGAACCCAATCAAGATATTCTAAACCTTCAGCTTCGCTAAAATCAAAAGTAAGTTTCACACTCAACACCAAAAATCTTATTCCCCTATCTAACTTCCCAACTCTAGATATCAAATCCAACTTTAATCGTATCCACACAACACGCTACTCTGGAAAGGCTTCAGGAGATTTCCAAACTGGAAAATGTTAGTGAAGAGCAAGATAGCCAAGCTATTATAGACTCCATTGCTTCTACTCTACATAACCTGTCAGTCGAACACCAATCTCAAGAGCAAGAAAAGGCTCAAAAAAGAGCTCAAGAGAGGCTTCAGGCTCGCAAACTGTCTACCCCTTCTAACGATCTAAGCACCATATCTTCATCCTCATCAGCAAAAACTTCCAGCTCTACTACCTCCCCCTCTCATGCCATCACTGCCACTACCACCATTTCATCTACAGTTGCTCCTGTAACGAGTACTGATACCGACCCATCAGGTTCTCCCCATACCCTGATTCTAAATAAAACTATTCTAGACAATGATCTTACCTTTGATGAGCCCAGCTTTGGCTCAGATGAGGAAGAACAGGTTCCTGTAGAAAATGAGAGTACAAGCCCAGAAGACATGATCAACGAGCTGGCACAGTCTCTTTATGATGGAACCTGCAGATCTGTTTCCCACTATAACGCTGCATCTTGGATAGGTGACGCTGGCACAGAGCGACAGTTAGTCCGAAAAGCATATATGAGCCTGTTTAACTGGACTGGGTTATCAGTATTGGCTGCTATTCGTGATCTGTGCAATCGACTGTATATGAAGGCCGAGTCTCAGCAATTGGACCGGATTGTTGACTCTTTTTCAGATAAATGGTGCGAGTGTAATCCTTCACATGGGTTTAAATTCTCCTCTGTTATTTATACTCTTGCCTACTCCATTTTACTGCTTAATACCGACCATCATTCAGAAGAGTATTCTGCCAGTAAGAAAATGCCTCGCTCCCAGTATGTTCAGTCCACTCTAGAAGCCATGCGAACCCTGGCGCTTGATGGCAAAGAAGAAATGGTCCCTGACCCTCATATGAACCTCGCCTCTTTGTCCACAGCTAAAACCCCTTCCACGTCCAGAAAGAGATGGACTTCTTCCATGACTGGCGGAAGTAGTGGCTCTTCAGCCATTGATAATACTTCCTTAGTAGACGATTCCAAATTTTATCCTTTAAAAGAATGGGAATTCATAGTGACTGGGGTACTCAAAAGTGTCTACACTTCGGTTGACATGACCCCACTAAATTTGGCTAGATTTGATCAGCCTAATGGTGAAGCTAGTCGGAACCCGCCGCCTTCGTATTTAAATGGTACCCGACCTGGTAGCTTGTTTGGTTCTAGTGATACCTGGTCAGATTACGAGTATTCTGATGCCATTGCAAACAATGGAGACAACCGTCGGTCTGGTTATCCCCTAGACGCTAATGGAAATCCAATATCGTCAAGCGCTAGTGTATACACCACAATGGGAAATGGCATGCCTCTACCTCAAGATCATAATGTGGGGTTTGCAGGTGCACTATGGAGCTCCATTATCCGGGAGGAACAAGAAAAGGCTCAAAACACTTTGGTCCGAGACGATTCAACTATAGTAACAAATGAAGTTACTAAATCTATTGAACCTAAAGTCGTTGTTGAAAATGATGTAAATGAAATTAGATCACATTCTCCCCTGGCTACCATTGAAATTCGTGAGGCGTCTACTGTCGAAGTCAACAGCATATTCAGTGGCTCTTCTGCATTATCTGAGTCCAACGACCCTACGGGCTTATCTTATAATACCACAACACAGAATGGCTATTATGGGATTTGTACAGGTGCGATTGCACTTGGAACATCAAGTACTCCCAGCGCTAATTCTACAGCTGATCGAAGTTCTAGTGTATCCAAGTTTAACGAATCTCAACGTGAAGAAGAACTGTCTCTTCACGGTGCTCCTTGGGCTAAGGAAGGCTCCGTTAAGTTCCAAGCGTTCTTTGAGAAGGATTCCACACCTAAAAAGTACAAGAAGAAGGGCTGGACCGAAGTCTTTGTGGTTGTACAAAGAGGATACCTGAAAATGTTTCAGTTTGACAAGCATAGCAGCCCTACCAAGAAAAAGTCAATGCTCTCAGCTCTCAATAAGTCGAAAAGCAATTCCAGCAACACTACCAAAAACTCAGGTAGCAGCACCCTTAGCAAAACGAGTGGTAATACCTCTATAGAGGGATCTTTTGATAGTCCTTTAGTTGGAAGTGGTAATTGGCTTGACAATGCGACCATGATAGATAGCATTTCACTATGCCATACCATGGCTCATATTATTCATATCGCACCTGATGGAACTGATCTTTTGGGTGTGTTACCTCGGTCCTCATCTAAAATGAGCAAAAAGACAAACCTTGCATCGCATATCGGTGATAATGTCCAATGGGCACTTAAATTACCAAACGGAGGCGTACTTGCATTTTTGGCCGGCACTCGAGAAATTGCCGATGAATACGTGTATACTTGCAATTACTGGGCAGCCCGCGTGTCCCGTGAACCGTTGGTGGAAGCAGTTAGTTCGAATGAGTTTGGATGGGGTAAGCCGCTAGATGTGATTTTCCGCGCGCGAGCTGGTACTACAATCAAAAGTAGTGCTAGTAGCGTATCAACAACAGATAGCACAAGACCCTCACATAGCAGTCGGTCCAAATCAACGTCTTCTGATGCTCCCCTTGCTGTGCAGACGACTAATTCCAGTCGTGGCTCAGGGTCGCAACAGAACAACAGCGGCGGTTCAACAGCTGCTGCGAAGGGATTGTTACGCAAAAAGTCATTACCTGGATTATCAACATCTAGTAAAAACACAATCATGCAAGCCCGCCAAAATCTCCTCAATTCTGTTTATACTGGTCAAATCACTTCTAATCCAGTATCCCCATCTATCTCTACAGCTGCGGTACCTGACTTAATTGCTACCGGCAGTCATCATGGATCAAGTTCTTACAATCAAGATGGGAAATATTCGTTATTAGCTATTCCAAGAGTCTCTAAAACCACTACCTCTGCTGCCGCTGCTTCAGCTTCAGCAACAGCAGCTGCTACATCTCTTTTAGGAATGAATGCTAATTCCTTAACGCACACTGCACTTCACAAGGACACCGCCAAACTCCAAACGCATTTCAAAACAGTCACAACCAAAACGGCAGAAGGTGGGTTAATGCTAACCAACAGCCACAGTAACCGCAAATTCTACCTTGCATCTGGCAGTTTCGACGTCATGTTTATCAACAACATGATGATTTCAATCAAGGAATGGAGACCCCCTGTGCAATCTGCAGTTCATTCTGTTCTAGATGAAACTTCTCAGCTTGCTATACTTGAAAAGTACACTACTATTGTTGATGAAACTTTAGAAGATCATTCAAGCTTGCGAGGTAAAATGATGACGGTTTATCATCCCACGTTTTTGGTAACCCCAAGAGTGACTGCTAATTGGGAGACGAAGAGCAAGTACCTGTTAAGCGAAGCTGTTAAATATGATGTTTATGTTTCAACCTTGGCAAGAGCTAAACAGGATCGTGAGAAAATGGAAGCCATGACTAGACGATGAACGATAAACGAAGAAAGAGAAGAAAAAATTAATAATAATAATAATAATAATAATAATAATAATAATAATAATAATAATAATAATAATAATAATAATAATAATAATAATAATAATAATAATAATAATAATAATAATAATAATAATAATAATAAAAAATAATAAAAAAAATAAAGACACTTTTAATTATCAATTTGTTTATCGTTCTTGTCTGTTTATTTTTGCTCATTTCTTGCCTTCCTTTCTGTTATTTACTCATGTACTATTATAACTCTTGTACTTTTAATATTCTTAATATTTTAATCTTCTATATACATAACTGATATAACTTATAATGTCTGGTTTTAATTCCTTTTTAAACTTGATTAATCTGTTGTTTAATCAATAACCAAACTCCAAGGATGCTCAACACGGCCATACTGAATATCACCAATCCATTGTGCAACTTGTTCAGTCAAGGGACCGGCTTGCTTTCCATCTTGTAAAGGAACATTGATATCCTTTTTGTGCCAGCCAATTTCCTTGATTGGCGAAACTACGGCGGCAGTACCAGCTCCAAAAGCTTCAACAAGTTCGCCCTTTTCAGACTTTTCAGCAACTTCATGGATGGTGCAGTATCGCTCAGAAATAGTCCATTCATTAGGATCCAACTTTTCTCTAGCCAATTCCAAAATAGAATCACGGGTGACTCCTTCAAGGATAGTTCCATCTAAGGGAGCTGTCACCAGTTCTTTCTTGCCAGTGGCAGCATCCTTGAATACAAAAAATGCATTCATGGTTCCAACCTCAGTGATGTTTCCGCTTTCACCAAACAACCAAAGGTTCTGCTGGTAACCTCTGGCAGCAGCCTCACGCTGAGGCTTGATGCAAGGTGCGTAATTGGCACCAAGCTTCTTGTTACCAACACCGCCAGGCCAAGCACGTACAGCGTAGTCGGTAGCCTCTAATCGGACAGCCTTGAAGCCAGTAGGATAGTAGGGTCCAACAGGCGATGCAATAACATAGAAAAGTGCACGGTCAGGGCCAGCAACATTTAAAGTAGCTTGAGTACCAATGAGAGTAGGACGAAGGTAAAGAGAAAATCCCTTTTGAGCAGGAATCAAGTTTTTCTCCAACTTGACAAACTCTGAAATAAGTTTGATCATAGTGTCAGTATCAAAAGTGGGGAGGCAGATACGTTCAGCAGAGCTGTTCATTCTGGCCATATTTCTGTCTGGTCTGAAAATACGAATTTTATTTTCAGAATCACGGTATGCTTTAAGTCCTTCAAAGCATTCAAAAGCGTAATGAAGAACAGCTGCGGAGGGGTCCAAACTGAGGTTTTGGTACGGCTTAATTTCTGGCACTCCCCATCCTTCAGCCTCTGTCCACTCAATTGAGAGCATATGATCTATAAATTAAAGTTAATATAACTAAATATTCAATCCAACTATACTTTTACATATGCATACCTGTGAAAATCTTTCCGAAAACCAATTCCTCGGGAGGAGGAAGCTTTTTGGGCGTCTGGGTCTTGGAAATGGTCAACTTTGAAAAGTCCAGAGGAGCGGCCTGGCCATATGATCGTGCAGAACTGAACATTCTCACAAGAGAAACTCTGCTGCTAGGCAGAGCTCCAGTACGTAGTAAATTTGTAACGGTCATAGTACCAATTAAAAAATTGAAATTGAACTTAATGATTCAAGCACGAGTGTTTGGTGTTAGGTGAATTGTAAAAGATGGAAAAAAAATATTTTTCTTTTTATTATTTTCTTATTTGAGAGGTTGTTTCCAACCTAACCCTCACTGTGTGAGTATGCACCCCAATTATGCGCATTCTATGTGTCTGGATTTTAGCGTTCTAGCACCTTAAGCCCTTTTAGCACCCTTCCTACTCCTTCATCGACAGTTTTATTATCCTACTGTTTCTAGCTTTATATCTCTCGCTACTGTAACCCAAAATCTTATTTCATTATCTTCTCTTTTTTTCCTTCTTTTCAAGTATTACTATTTGACTTACATCCACTGCAGCCTCTTCGCATTCAAGCACCTCATATCTCGCAAGCCGTTGGAGACCTTGGTATGAAATCCTCTTACCCAAGCGAGAGACGTGCCTCTCCGATGCCGACTCCAAACCCCAACTTTAGCACTATCCTGGACCTGAAAACCCTCTCAATAGAAGACACAGACCCTCAGTATGCTGATGCCAATCAGTCTCAGCCCTCGTCGAGCGATCAAAGCGGAGACTGGACTACTTTTGACTCCACAATCATATCTATGGGCGCCAACAACGCTGAAAAGATAGCTAATACAAACCTATTTAGCAGCGGCGGAAGCAGTCAAAGCAGCAGCTCAAACTCTCGTGCCAGCTCTATTAATGATCCCCCGACCGACCTGGTTACCATCCCTGCCGCATACGCAGAAACTGACTCAAGCACTGTGTCACGGAGGAAACCCCGGATGAGATCTCCGCCACCACCTCCTCCGCCTGACGATTTCGACCATTTAATGGGCGATGATGACGATGAAGAAGTGCCGCTGTATATACCCGCTCCACAGCAAATGAAAAAGAGGAATTCTTCTTCACGGTTTGGCAATGGTAGCACAGCCAGAAAGTTGGGCTTTTCAGGGAACTCTGGACTATTTAAAAAGAATTCAAGTTTAAGAAGAACGTTATTTGACGACCGATATTCTTATCCTATACTGAGGTCCGAGAATGAGAATGCCGTACTGAAGGCCAGGCGGCAGGAACAAATCAGAGCATACAAGGCACGAAGCTTGAATGAGATTCGTCCAAAACGAAGACCAATGCGTGGTGACAGGAACTCGCGCCGAGCAAATTTAATATGGAATCGAACTACAAAGACTAATGATGATACCAGGAGCATACCTCAGACCCAGGGGATTACTCAAACCTCGCCTTCACCACCTGAAGATGACAATAATGATGATGATAATGATGATAATACTAATGGGGCCGGAGATGAAGATTCTACAAGCGACAGACAGACTCGTCGTGTTCATTTTGCTGTGTAGCTACTTGCTATTAACTTTCATTCCTTCATTTTGCATGATTTTATTTATTCTTTATACTGCCCATACAATGATTGCTCGTTATGATATGATGCCTTTCTTTTTTTCATATAAATTTAATTTTACTATTAGTGTAAGAGCCTAAATAAAATAAAGTTTGAAAAGACTAATAATGGAATTTTTCGAGTCTGTCGTGTTCACAGATTGTCAAGAAATAAAGACAGCGAAAAAGATCGAGAAGAAAGAAGAGAAAAGAAATGAAGGAAAAGAGAAGTAGAGAAGTGTGAGGGAAAGATCCTGATTTACAAGAAGAAAAGGACATCTGGAACCTGGTGGTTTCCAGAACGTCGTAGAATGGAATGGGACGTATTCGGGCCATGACAATTAGTTTGTTAATGACTCCCAAAACTTCAACACATGTCGTCACTCAAAATTGCAAAGAAACAAGTCAGGCAACTGGTCAAACAGAGGCTTAAGGAATCAAGTCCTGCTAGTATCAGTTTACAGTGTACGATATAATCCATTTATTTATTTGTTCATTAGAGTTGTAAACGGATTTCTAACTTTTAGAGTTAGCCGCCAATATCAGTACTATAGTTCGAAGTTTGCCAGAATACAAAAATGCCAAAAAGATCGCCTATTATTTGCACATGGACCAGCATGAAATTGAGACACATCTCATGATTTCTAATGCTTTTGATGATGGTAAGTTTAAAGTGTATATATGACTTGTTTCATCTTACCTTGTTACTGACTATTTGTTCAGATAAACGAGTTTTTCTTCCAAGAATTGTTGATGTGCCTACTGAGCTTCATGGAAAATTGTACAAGTCTCATAAGAAAGATCTGGCCATGGTTGAAATTGGGTCTCTTGAGGAAATTGACAAGCTAATTCCTCATGGTCCTTACCAACTACGAGAACCGGATTTAGGCGGCACTGATGGTATGTTTGTGATCTATCTATTCTCTAATGCATTTGTGTCTAACATCTTGTAAGCCTTTCAAGCTAATGGCCTTGACATGATTGTACTTCCAGGTGTAGGATTTACTAAAGCCTGCAGTAGAATTGGTCATGGCAAAGGCTTCTACGATACTTTTATTACAAAACATAGTGATTGGAGCAATCATCATGATCGTCCTCATCCGTTTCTAGGTAAGACCTTATAAGATATCTCGGATGTTTGTCTTTTTATGCTAACCATCTAGTCGCTATTGGAGCAAAGGAACAACTGCTCGACAGTATTCCAACGGAAGATCATGACCACCATTTAGATGCAGTCATTATAGATACCGAACTTTATCGAAACCATGAAAATTCAAAATAAGGTAGCACGCGCTCATGTTTTTAAATTTAAAAATAAATAACTTTGAGGAAATCTACTCCTCTAAACTAGAAACCAGTGTAATATTATCTCCCTTGAGCAAAACTCGGCCTAACCATCTGTTAGTAAAAACAAATCAAGCAATTATTTCCTCTGGATAACTCACCTAGCTCTCTTCGAGTATTCTTTTTGTAGTTAACTTCGACCGTGTCGTCCAATACCAGGTTCATGAACTCATCAAATCCCTATATCAACAAATTAGCATACATGTCTTACTACAGTTCACGCGTTAAATTCACCTTAATAGTTCCTTCTAATCTCGAGTCAACTTGTTCATAGAGCCACACTTGAACTGGAGTCTGGCCTTGCAAAAACTTGAAAAGCAAGTTGATAGGTGGGATCATCTATATTATCAACAACGTTAGCATACACAGACAGAGTATATTCACTGTACAAATATACAGCACTGAATACATACCACCCGCTGTTGTCGCTGGCCTGCCATTATTGTATTTTGTTTATTAGAAGTAGTTGTATAGTTGATGAAGGTTGATTCATGCAAAGTATGGGAATTTCAGTGATGGAATCAAACTCTGACCTTGAAAAATGTCCCACCACAGGGTAAGGGGACTTAATGTGTTCAATCTTCGTAGATGCTCATATAATAAAACGAATAGTTTAACTTTTAATTCTTTCGTTTTTATTCAATTTAAATGGTTAAGAGATAATTTAGTAGATACCGTCATGCCTTGGATTGTGCAAATACATGGATGTGACTTGTACTTGTTCGAGCAAATTACTTCTCCAAGTTTAGATACGCTACCAGCTAATTAGAAGAAATATAGTACTAACCTGAAGTAGTAAATTGAAATTACTATAATGAAGTTCATTATGATTGTATTTCCTGCTATGGTTTAAAATATGCCGTTGAATCATTTAGCATCCTTTTGTATCTATGTGTACAAATCCCTGGAGGGGAATAATGTTTGGCATTCACGCAATCTTCATAATGATGCTTCAAGTTGTAAGCCATTTGCATAAGAATACTGACCCGTCCTGAAAATCTTTGTCAGTGCATATTTTAATACTAATATAAATCGTTACGAGGTACTTTGAAAGCCCTGCAGCAACCTGTTACCAAGCAGGAAGGTAAATTCAAATATCCAGTTTACTATAGAACTTTACAATTAGCAAAATCAAAACCCATCTGGCCGCTTCAATGTAAACTGCTTAGGGACGACAAATATCGCATTTGACTTGACTAGAATTTTTCCCTTCAAAGTTTCAACCGTTCCAGAAACCAGTGCTTTTGTCTTCTTTTCATTGACCTCGTCACAATGAGTTCGAATAACTAAAAACTGGTGCGCAACACTGGGAGCCTTGTAATCAACTCGTAGATTTGCAGTCACACCTACTCCACCAGGGAACCCCAAAAATGCAGTACGTCCAAGTGCTTCGTCAAGCAGAGTAGCCAGAATTCCACCGTGTACAATCATAGGAAATCCAGTTACTTTGCGGCCCACATGGACTATAGCGATTGAAGACTTAGTTTCGCGGTCCACAAACACAATAGGATGTGCGGATATTCCACCTGGTACCTGTAAAGTCTGAGCTGTAAATATTTCGCCTGACCTATTACTCGTTGAAGAAACGTCGTCTTCAGAGGCTGCCTCTGGCGGTGAGGCTATAGCCTTTTGTTGCTGCTCTTCCCATGCTCGGTTAAATTCATACCGAGGATCTGCTAATAATTGTTTGACTAATGGTAGGTTCATCATTTCACTCTCAATGACCTTTGTGTACATTCGGGCTCCTAGCGGATCTTTCTTCCTGTCAGGAAGATGATGCTCCGTAATATTTCTTATCAGAGCAAAGGGAGGCACTTTATATCCGATATAAGCACCGATAGCCAAAGTGCTGGCCCAAATGCTAAATGCTTTTGCTCGTAGTTTAGGCATTATGCGTCGATTTGATTGAGTTTATGTTGAATCAGGTGGGAGATTTGAGATTATGAGAGGTGGAAAAAAGTACTGGAAATAAATGGTGAGTTTATGTTTGTATTATGATAAAAATTAATGCTATTGTAATCCCCAAACATTATACACTCTCTCAGATAATAGTTTGGTTATCTTTTTACGACTAATATTGTTTCCTAATTTCTGAAATAATAAAAGTTTCTTGTCATCTTCAGATGTAAGCGCTTTGTACGCATCGAAAAGATCTCGTGGAGTGGCATAGACTTTTTGAATAGCTGTAGCCTTGTCCAGCGTTATTCCACGTATCGTCAGTAACATGCGTATGAATATATCACGTAATGTTAGCATGCCACTCTTAGACATGGCTGCTTGAAAGGAATCAAAGTCAATGGCAACCATTCTGTTGTTCTTGGGATCATCGTTCTCCTCTCGGGCTTTTGTTAATGCAATAGTATATGATTTGATAGATGAGAGACTTGGAAAAGTCACAGATAATGTCGAATCTTTGTATAGGTCGGTGGTAAGAGAATTTGCTACTTTAGCTAGGTAATTGGCAGTGTCACTTGGGCTTGTTGTTCGTTTAAGAAAGAAATCGTCTGCTGTGATAGCTTGAGCCATCGCGGTTTGAATTTGTTCAGCAAATCCACGATCCATACCAGGCAGATCTTCTACAAGGTAAATAATATTTTTAATTCCAGATCGCTTTAGCCGGCCCTTTTGCTCTTTAAATCTCCCGTCTTTAATACTAGACACCAAGTCGTCTAAACGTTTCCGCTCCAAAATATAATCTAGCACTGCAATTTCCTTCGTAACATTATGCTCGGCTATCCAAACTACATCTCCGACTGAAAGCACTTCAACAGAGGCAGCTATTCCGAGTTTCAGCAAGGCAGTATGAAAAAAATTCCTATCTTCTGAACTTCCGACTTCTCTATTGTCGATTATGACTTTTATTGAAAAACTTCCAGGCGGCCAAGTTTTGGATCGGAACGAGTTCTCAGCAATTTCTCGGTGGGCAGGTGTTGGTGATGCTGGGGTAGTACTATGAAATGTTGGTGCTAATAGTGCAATTTGATTCCTAACAAATGTATTTGGAGAAGGATTTGCATGATTGGGGGTCTGCGGCGGTACTGCCTGGACTGAAGATACGGTGGAGATGTCGATGTTTCGGGGACTCGAAAATTCTGGAGCGCTGTTACTTCTTGAAGCAGGGTTAACTTCTGCTTGCGAATTAAATGGTCGAGCTTCTCGTTCGGCTTGAAGTAATTTTTCTGCTAAACGTTTTCCTTCCTCTGTTATGTAGTACGTAGCATTTCGGGTTCCAGATGCATATACTACTTCATTCTTTAAAAGAGTAGTAATGGAACTCCACGCAGAATAGAATGTACCAGCCGTAGGGTTTGATTTAAAAGAAGCATCACAAAGTGGTTCAGCCAGTCGAATAATGTTTGTCTTGGTCATTCCTGTACCAGAGTGGACGGAATCGTGGTGATATAGTGTGAGTAGTATAGCATATCCTCCGCCTCTAAACCGTGGAACCCATGGGTTTTTTTTTCGCTTTGCAGGTGGCTTCGTTGATGTTTCTTTTGGAGCTGTTGCTGCTCCTCTTTTCGCTGAACGTGCTGATGGAGCTGGCACTGCTGATTCAGGTACAGGGATACCATTACTTTCACAATATGTCTGCAATTTGGTTTCCAAAGCTTTACAAATAGATGGGCCAAAGAATTTTAATTCTTTCAGTTCTGCAGGGTGTGAAAATTGTTTTGGACATGCTTTCAGTGATCGCTGTGCTTTCTGATAGATTTGGTGAAGGTTTGTGTTTGATGTTGAGTACTGCCTGCAACTCTCTTGGATCCAAGTGAGAAATAATGCGTTCCAAGAACCTCCCGAAGGAGGAGCCGTTGTCATCGTGCTGGAAGAAGGTTCATTAGATACATTCAACAGAGTTTCCTGAGAAGTTGTCATTTAGTTAATAGACGACGACGCGAACAAAAAAATCACTAGTACTATATTTAAGAATTAAGTCATTTTACGTGTATATCACGTGAGTTTAAGCTTATTCCACATGTCGAAAAATGAAATTCCACTTCGACGATAACGAAGTTGGAGAGTTCCTGAAGATGACCTGGGTTAAAGAATTTAATATAACCTTGATTTATTTCAAAGAATGAAAAGTTGTGGGCTCAAAGTGATCAGTACATGAAGTACTAACGGATATAGCCTCTTAGACAGCAATCGAGGATATCTCAAAGCGGAGTGCTAGATCCTGTTTCTTTCAAAGTACTAGTAAACGCATGAAGTATCTTCGTCTTGGAATCAGTGATTTCTTTGACTATCAACCTATAAATTGAGTCCTCCTAGCACACCATACAGGTCTTCACGAAGTTGTATATATTTCTACGCCTTATCATGGACCTGATTCAGGGACTAATTTCAATGGTACATATAAGTAATAATATAGTGTAATTCCTATAGGCTCTACCGTAGTAGAACTTCTGTAGAAACAGGATCCAAACTTAAACCTCCTCCTCCCTTTTATCAAACTTCCGAACTGTGCGGTAATCCCTGTTTAAGTTGCGTTGAGATTAGATCTCCCTTCCCAAACAAAGATATCTACGTATCAAACCCTTACCTGGATATGGTGTCTTACAAAAAGGTTAAACCTTCCTGTCTAGTCTTTTGCTTTTGAACATGGGGAACGTTGATTCTTCCTACCTTCTTGCTTTTTGGTTTGAAACTCGTTCTCATGAAAGGTCTATCCCTCTCATACTTATGCTGCTGTTGACACTGTCATATCCAGCTTTTTTTTGGAGCCTTCTTTTTCTCAAGACTTATCATCAAGCCAATGCCGAGACCTCAGGTAGAAGGAAAAGCCATTAAGAGGAGAAGCCGTGGAGGTTGCCATAATTGTGAGTATTTTGTTGAGTTATCTAAATGATTATTTCAGCTAACGAAACAAAATTAAGGCAAACGTCTGAAAATAAAATGTGACGAAGACAAACCGGTATGTCAAAACTGTATTAGGTACAAGGCCAGTTGTGATTATACGCTTAAATTATCTTGGGGTGGCAGACCCTACAAAAGACCAAGGGTAGAAAGCAGTACCTATTCAGTTACAACTCCAGGTTCAGCGACAAGCCCCGAACCACATGCTCTTTCTCCAGATGACGATGCGAATGGAGAAGAAAATGAGGGAGAGAGAGTAGGTGATATGGGTGCTGTCAAAGCTGCATTCAAAAACATATCCACGGTTTTCAAGTCTTCGCCTTTACAACAACTGATTGGGGATGATTGCTTTATCATGGAAACACCTAGTGTTCATTATCTCTCTACCCTTAAACCGAAGTCAGCACTGAACGCCCCTGCAAAAGTTCAACCTAATTCGTCAAGTAAAAGCTCTACGGCTAGACCTAGTCCACCCTCATCAAAGGTCAAGCCTGCTACTGACCCCAATTTGAAAACACCTTTAACTATTGCACAAGATGAGTTATATTTATTAGGCGCTCACATGCAAACCCAGTTGAACAAAATTCCTCCGTCAAATCCACGTATCGAAGAAATCCCTCAATCGGATCCCCAGTTCAACGTAGTTTCTAATCTACTTTATACACCAGATGCCATATCAGGAGCACCCTTCCTAGATCTTGAAGACTTTGACCTCTACGATGTTTCTAAAGACTTTACCCCCAGCGAAGGACTTGCTTTAAGTGGACGGTCGACATATCATAATGCTCTTATGCAAACACCACTCAGAAATCAGCACAGTTTTGAGGTTGATAAACCATTTAATGATATTGAAGCTGATTTCGACGGGGGTGATATAATTTCCATTCCTCGACCGCTGGATAATTTTCCAGATATTCTCAGAGATGTGCCGTTATATCGAGATTTATTTCATCATTTTATCCATGTTACCGCCGATTTACTTGTGCCGGCACCAGCTCTCTATCCACAAAATCCATTCAAAACACTTTTACCTCCTATGGCATTAAGTACACCTCATTTACTTGACCTCATTTTAGCCTATGCCGCTGCACACCGAGCAAGATTCCTTCGGTTTGATGTACCCATGCATGTAATAAGTCGGCTGCTAGGCCGGGTTTTCCAAGGTCTAACTAAATCCTTAGAAAATGAAAAGGAGGCCCAAAGCGATACCACATTGACTACCGCAATTATGCTTTCTTCCTACGAAATTTTATCTGGTACCGGAGATGCTTCCTGGAAGAAGCATTTACATGGTGCCCGAGACATTGTAATGGCCCGCGGCATGACCAGACCTCTTTTTGAGTATTCTGAAGATAGGACGGTACGGCGAGATTCTACACTCACAGACTCTAACTTGGGAAATTCAAAATCAATAATGGATGAAGCAAGTATTGCGATATCTCCAAGAACAGCTCAAGAATTAGATAGTGCAGACCTAGATGCTAGAATGCTTGGGCCAAGACCGCTAAGTCGTATGGTTGATAATATGTCTAAAGAAACAGATGTGTCCTACTTTTTGATTCGATGGTTTGCATTTATAGATGTAATTGGAGCGCTCAGTTCATCCAAAGCTACCGCGTTATTAGCTACAAACGAAAGTATTGCACAGCTTTGGGCATTACATGACTGGTCACTGGCTAGACTTAAAGAAAGAAGTCTTGAGGAAATACTAAATCTAAATCTGTCAGGCGGATTTTCAGCAGCATCTTCATCTTCTTCATCCTCCAAATTTCCTGTCAAAATTGATTTATTCTTGGGAATGGATTTGGATATGTTACCAGTATTTTCTAAAGTGACCCATTTAGCCCGAGAACGACGAATTCTAAAAGAAAGATATGAGCACCGGAATAGAGAATATGAACAATTATTAGGAATATCATCCGAAGATGATCTCGACCCGAAATACCAATATCGAGAACTCTCATCCGAAGCATTAGAATTAGGAGATTTGATTATTTCGTTTTGCGAGGCTTATGAATTGCGTCGTAAGCAATATGTCAATAACGCAATTGGAGAAATGATGGCTAAACGACATGGCCAAGAACTCAACAGCAGTCCATCTAACCGGAGTGCTTCATATGAAACTGCACAAGACGAAGTTCCGACTTATGATGAACTGCCACTGCAAGTACAACTATATTCTCAACTGTGTGTAATGAACACAACGTTCTGTTATTCAGTTCTAATCCAGCTATACCGTCGTGTTCTTGATTTACCAACATCACATCAACTTGTGCAAGGCGTAGTCCGCCATATCACAGAACTTCTTGATTTATATATTCCACAAGGATCTGAAGTAGAAAGCAGCATGAGTTTTCCAATATTTGCAACCGCATGCGAAGTGCTTGACCCCAAGGAACGTGAAAAGTATTGGCTTCGAATGAAAAAAATGGAGAGATCTGCTGTTAGTCCAATACGGAAAGCCCGAGAAACTATGGAATTATCTTGGAAGCATAATGTATCATGGTTTGATATCATGGAAGAGAATGGATGGGATGTGGTATTAGCATAGGCACTAAAACGAAAGAAAGAACCGAAGAAAGACAAGCAAAAATCAACCCTTTTAGAGAAGGGCTTTATTTAAACCATTTATACATGGATTCGTGTATACTTGGTATGATCTGAAAAAAAGATATAAAAATCAAATAAAAATAAGTAAAAATGAAATAAATAATATTGTGAAAAAATTAACGAATGAGTGATATTTATGAATAAGAACTTTATATACTGTTTGTGAAAAACACAATAAAAAAAAGAGGTTCAATCACTGTAAACCCATTTCCACATACCGTTTGCTTTTCATACTCTTTTATAATATTTGTTTTAAACAGGTGAAACAGGTCTTACATTCACTCCATTCTGGTGAGCTGAATTCAATTCTTTAAGCATTACCAAGCGCGACTCCATATCAGGAACAGATCTCAAATTTAAATCCAACTTGAGCTTCTCTTCCTCCAATTTAAGTCGGCGCTCAGCATCCAAATCTGTGAATACATATCCTCCATGACCATCAAACTGCAGAATCAAGTCATGGTACTTCCAAAGTGAAGTACGATGTGAGACCGTGAGCAGGGAAATTCCAAGCGATGTAGCGTGGGTATACATGATTCGTTCAATCTCAAGAGAAACTGAAGAGGTACATTCATCTAAAATGGCATAGCGGGGGCAATGATAAAATAATCTTGCCATGGCTATGCGCTGCTGAACACCCATACTCAGTTCTTCCTTCCATTCTCGTTCTGTATCCCAGGTATATGTTCTAGGTCCAATCAGGTTTCCGATTTCGACAACTTTTAATATTTCATGAAGTTCTTCATCCGATGTCGTGTTGTCCGACTCCTTTCTAGGATAGATGACTTGCTGGCGCAGGGTACCTCGCGATAAGTAAGGTCGCTGAGGGATGTAGAAAATATCACTGGATGGTGGTTTTGTTACAACACCACCATGAACAGGCCATAGACCTCCAAGGATTCGGAAAAGTGATGACTTGCCACATCCATTAGGACCTACTATAAGCAAGTGTCGACCATGAGGTACTGAAAATGAGAGTGAGCGGACCAGTACATCTCCATTCGGAGATACAATAGGCACATTTTTGAAATCAATATAAGTACCTGAAATGATTGTACCATGTGATTCTTCAAGATTGGTTTGCAGATGATTGCTGGGATCATCATCTATTTCAGTTATGCGCGAGTCAGAGCCAGTCATGCGCATCTTATCGTATCGGCCTTCATTGATGTCGTTCATCACATCTAGTAATGTACAAACCCGAGCCGTGTATCCAGCAAGTTGTGCAATTTCCTTGTATGAAAACATTACTCGACCAAAAGCATCAGAACTGGACATAAGTAAACGACGATTTGTAATGAATCCTTGAGTGCGGTCTCCAATAGCAGCACTGCCAGTATTACCAGTTGCACCACTGGCTACTAGAATTGAAGCTGGGCCTTTGAAAAAGACAGGAATAGAACATAGAACAAAACCCAAAGCACCCCAAAAGTACTTGATTACAAAGTCTTCCATAAATCCATGAACCAACCTGCGGCGCAGAATTCGGTTGACATGTTTAATGAGAGCAAAGTAGCTAATGTCTAAAGTTGTTTTTTCCACCAAATGGCCGCGATAAAGTGCGATTTCCTCAGCAGCTTCAATGACCTGGGTGTGTTGAAACCGGAAATCTCCTTCAAGTTGGGCTTCCTGAGCCACATACTTGCCAAATGGTGGGGTCAGAATACGAAGGCCATAAGCAGACAATTGAATGAGAGTACCAATCACAAATAGACCTTCTCCACCAACATTTCTAGATAGTTGCCACGAGTATAGGAACATGTCCAGTGTAGGCTTAGCGAGATTTGAATAGAGGTTGGCTAAAGAGTTTGAAAATTTAAACACATCAACTGTGATCAGTTGATCTGCATTTTTGATTCGGTCATCCAAATTGTGTATTGCGTAGTACATTGGGTTGTTTTGCTTGTCAGGCAAATATTGGGCTAAAATGTACTCAGTGAGACGATCACGGAATCGAACTGCTAGAGTTCCTTGTAAGTATTGAAGCATTGAGTTTGTAAAAGTAGCCGGAACAGCAACCATCATCCACCAGACAATGCCCAATAGGAACTCTCGTCCTTTTCCTTTAATGAGAGACGCCACAAGTTTACCGTCTAGAGTGGCAACGTACAGAGACAAGATTGTTCTTAAAATCAAGAATCCAGTGTGAGTACATAGCAGCCAGAACTCTTTGCACTTGATCCCTCTTGGCATGATAATTCTCAAGAGACGCATCAACTTTTTCAAAAACACTCGATCCACTTCGACCTTGCCAGTGCCGCCAGATGCTTTTCGATCCTGTTTTGACTTAGGGCGTTTCTGGTCATCAATAGAGATTCGAATTCGGTTTAGCAGAGACAGAAATAGGGCAGCATAAACTGATCTCGAAATGGTTGTTCGATTCTTTGAATAATACTGTGCAAAGGACTGCATCAGTCCAACCATTCTGGATTGCACCGCCATTGCAGAAGAATTTGCGGGTATCTATCGTTGAGAGAGCCCAGGAGGCTCGTCCTAATAAAAGGTAGGGAAATTTGTCTCTTTATCAGGGAGTCTGTGGGGTATATTGCCTGAGTGAATTTTGATTTCAAGAAGCAAACCTGTCAATTACAGAATATGAATTGTCTAAACAAATAACAACAGAAACGGCTTTAAAATATGCGATATCTATAATCAACAGAGAAGGGTGAAGGCTTTGGTTTAAATGGTTTGAAAGTTTATAAAACGTAAAAATAAAAGGAAAAGAACTGACTTTGTTATTAGGCTTCGAAGTTGCCGTTCTGTGTACTACGCAGCCACCGCAAACCAGAGTCTGGATCACATGCAAAATATAGCCACAGTGGGGTTTGCATCATATGAAATTTACATTTTCTGGGGAAATTGGGCTTCAACGATAACGACAACAGCAAGGTTCAAATTGGATGAAATATAGATAGACGGATACATAGAAATTTGGAAAGTATGGAAGTATGTAAATATGGAAAATAGAGATAGAATGATAAAGACTTAAATCTTAGCAGGGCTGGTGTTGTTGATCTTGTCAATGTAATTGATCTGAGCAAGGCCAGTATCCTTCGAACGTCGCACTCCTAGTTCCAAGAGTTTGCTGAAAACCTTTGCAAAGTCCTCGAAGAAGAGTTCTTTGTCTTCAGCATACTTCTCTACCCAAGGTCTAAACTTGGGGTCTTTAATCAAGCTGAAGTCTGTTGGCAGCATCATTAAATCTTTATCTTCATCGTAGTATTGCTCAATTCCAATAGGGTTCTTTTGCAAGTACCAGTCCTCATGAAGGAGTAGTTTGAAGTAAGTGTTAGAGAATCTAGTAGGAGAGGGGACCCAAGGGCCATCAAAACCAGACCGGTCAGTGTGGCAACGTCCAAGGTTATGAGCGCCACATAGAGTCACAATTTCTTGGTCATTGAAGCCCATTCTGTAGAAAATATCACGCAGATGATCCTGGCCAAGAGCGCCATCAGGAAGTCTGCCATTAGGAGGCACATTTGACTCGTCGAGATAGTCAACTCTACCAGGCTTCCAGTTAATAGTAGGGCCGCCCATGTATTCCAGTGCAACCTTACCAGCAAAAGTCCACAAGTCAGCATATGTGATCCAAGGAAATTGTTGCTTAATAGGTTCAAGGAATTTTCGAGCATTCTCGAGACCGTTATTAGCTCCATCTTTGGCCTCCATGGGGAATCTCATGGTAGCACCATTTGAGCCACCAGTTCCAGTAGCAGCATCGTAGGTTCCAGAGGCGTGCCATGCCAATCGGACGAGAACAGGTCCTGTTGAACCGTCGTCATAATCGTCGTTAGGGATGATTTTCTTGATAGCCTCAGCTACTGCGTTGTAATCTCCTTCAGCCATGGTGGAATGTAATAAATAAAGAAGTAGAGGGATATATGAAATGGAAGAAACAAATAAGAAATTAAAAGAAAAGGTTCAATGTAATTGAAGAAGAAGAAAAAGTGTAAATAAAGAAATGAAAAGGAAGAAAGAAATATATAGAGAAAAAAAAAAAAAAGTAAAATAAAAATATAAATAAATTCAAGGCAAATACTAACCAAACTTATGATTATGATAATTATTATTATTATTATTATTATGAGGATAGTCTTACCACACGGGATGATGATCCATGGATTTCTTTGCCTTGCAACGAAATTTCTTTGGTTTTTTTTTACTTTTTTTGTCAATTTGCCGAGGTAAATTACGCGGGGGAAATGAAGGAAGGTGAATGAAGGTGCGAATACAGTCACGTGAAGCAAACTGACCACTTACAGCAGAACAATTGGTCAGGCAGGGAAAGGGTCGGCTTCTTGCCTCGCTGAGAACCTAGGAATCCTTACGAAAAGAACCGAGGAGAATCTGTTTGGCCATAACTATAATTGAATCTAGGTCCAATGGGTTCTAAAGAAGAACTTGAAAAAACATTTAGAATCTTAGTAACGTAGAACATATAACTTCGGGTTCTGTGTGCTTTTTCATTTGTGTGACTTACATATATCACTAATACATAAAACTTTAATACGAAATAATGATCATCATAAAAACATGGAATTTCAAATGACAGTAGAAGAGTGACCTTGAACAGCACTCTCAAAGGATGGGGGGGTTGGTAATATATGTGTTGTGGAAGAATAGGCGGTTGACCCATGTTTCATTGCGTTGGGGGCCATACTGCGTCTGACAGATGATTCACCAGGCAATTTGGATTTCTGAACAGGTGCTGACTCTCTTCTAGAATTATGAAAATCCTCTGTGGGAATTCTGGGCAGCGGCCTTTGCTCCTTGTACAGAGTTGTAGGCACGTGAGACTTCGTTGAAGACCCTTGAACCTTGTGTGTATCATATCCCCCACTACTGCTGGTGAGACCTGGAGAGGCTAAGGAAGGATTTAAACTTGGCTCCAGAATAGGTAGATTGATACTACTCAGTGAATTAACTGATGAGTGAGAGGCCTTTCGAGTTACCATATGTCGGTCTTTAGACTGGCCACCTTCCCCTACAATGAATTCGTGATGCAAACCATGGTAAGGAGCCAGGCGATACTTGGGATTCCAAATCAAGCATTGACTAATGAAATCAACCAACAAGTCGTCTTTAGTCTTCATCACTTTTTTCAAACTCTTGGTTCCAGGATACCGCTTAACATTTTTAGAAGACGTGTGAATCACAGGGTTGCCAACAGAATCAAAAAATAACTTTCGTCTACTGCACTGACTAATCATGTATTTCTCAGGAACTCCAAAGATCTCCATGATACAGGCAATTTGTTCCTGTTCATTTTCACCCATAAATAATGGACTTCCAGTTACTAGTTCAGCAATAATGCATCCCAAACTCCAGATATCAATACGCTGATCATAAACCATACCTAGTATAACTTCAGGAGATCGATAAAACCTCGACTGAATGTAGGTATATACCTTTTCAGATACATTGCATGAAGACCCAAAGTCAATGATTTTTACAAATCCACGCTCGGGGTCACTAAGCAAAATGTTCTCGGGCTTTAGATCACAATGAATAATTTCTTTGTGATCTAAGAACCTTAATCCCTCTAATAATTGCTTTGAAAAATGCTGAACAAGCTTGATCGGAAGTCCCTTGAATTTATTGAGTTTAAGAAGCTCATATAAATTGACGCCCAAGAGTTCGGTAGAAATGCATAAATGATCTCGAAAATTAAAATGCGCTGTGTATCTAATTAAATGATATTTATCTTTAACATCCTTAGTTTTTGTGTTAGTAGCCTCAACTTAACTATAAGCTTAGTATAACTCACCCATTGTGACAATGCACGGAGAATGTCTGCTTCAATAAGAGCTTGCATATGAAATCGCTTTCTGTTGATAATCATTTTCACCGCAACAAGCTTTCCTGATTTGTGATCAATACACTTCAAGACCTTGCCAAAACTACCTTTACCAAGGACGCCTAAAATTTCATATCTATAGGCAATGTGGTCACCTTTAACAACTTGATAGTCGCCGTTATTGTCGTCAAATCCATAGTTATTTGAGGCGTGCCGAATATCTCCACTAATCTTTTTAGCGTCAGAGCGTCCACAGAAGTAAACATTTCGATAATCCAAAATTTCACCCCGCTCATACATGTTAAGTCTATGGGTTTTAGCAGCTACTGAAGGAGTCATTGCTTCTTTGATGAGCGTTCCAGATCTCTTCGCTTCTTCATACCGTCGCAAGCTCCTATCTTCATCAGGCATTGTTTTAACTAGGGATTTCATGATACTCTGAATTTTTTTCTCATCTTCGGTTAAAACTTCCATATGTTCAAGAGGAGAATTGATGCGACCGCCAGACACTATCCGACGTGAAGGCTCTTGCTTGGTTGTAGGAGTTTTAGCATTTTTATCACGGCGAAACTCAGAAGAAAATGGTGAAATAAGAAGACGGCTTGCTGAGCCTGAAATCAAACTAGAGCCTAATATAGTTCGCTGTTTTGCAGCAGTAGATTTCGAACGCATCTTTAGGGAATTACCCTTTTCCGAGTTGTCCTCCTCAGTTGCACTAGACTTTTTGTTTATTTGAGGATAGACATGAGCAGGGCGGTTCAATGGACGATACGGGGACTTTGCAGAAGAATTGAAGTTGATTCGTTTTGTCGTGTTAGATCTAGCAAGGGTCGTTGAAGATGAAGGTTTTATTTGAGCAGATAAATTAGCGATGGTATTTGATTTAATGATGCTTGGTGGGGAAGGATAATTTAGATCCATTTCCAGTGCTTCAGATTTTGCGGAAACGCTTTCAGTCGTCGAAATTGAGCGGCTGCTAACGGAACTTTTTCGTGGAGAACAAGTAGATGTGTTGAATGAACTGGTAGATTTACTAGTCGTAACCTGCTTATGTGTCGAAATAACTGAATTTCGACGTATAATAGACGTTTTGCTTGAGGCTGTAGGCTTTGTGCTATTAATTTCAGTCCGTGGTGATTTAGGAGGCATTGTTAATTGACGAGGATGTTGAACATTAGGTTGAGGCCTTGTTTTATTGGAAGACTTTGGAGGGGGCATGGCTGATGAAGGGGGATGAACAGGTTTTTCAGTAGGAAAATCAGGGTATTTGCAATCTTTTAAAGATTCAATTAAATGCAGATCATGTCCAACAGACTTGCGAGCATTGATATGCCTGGCAGTTGTAGCAGGTGGAATTTGCATGCTTAATCGAGCTTTAGCTTTCTGTTTTTCGGCATATGAGGTGTGTAAAGAATTCTTCCCAAATAAAGCCCCAGATGGTAGAGGAGGAACCGGTGGGAGTTTATCATTGAGTTTCGAAAGTGAATCTGAAGAGACACACTTTTTTGTTTTTGGTGGTGTTGTCAAGTAGCTGGCTGAATACCTGGGTTTATCTTTTGAAGTCGAGCACAGGTCCTCAGAAGGACTATCAAAAGAAGATATGCTAGATAAATGTGTATTGCGAGTAACAGAATTTTCAATTGGGCCAGATGGCCTTGCCAAACTGTGGCGTTTTAGTTTTGAATCCGGAAAATCGGGATATACAGTAGATGCAGGTTTCGAAGGGGGAAGAGATTTTCTCGTATGCGCAAAGTTGGACATTGGGTGAGCTTTTGCATGGCTTGATGCAAAAGGGGATGTAGGAGAGGAGACTCTTTTATGCTGGTGTGGTAATAACGACGAATTTTTGTGTTTAGGAGATCCACCAGGCACTGGTGGTTTCAATGGAGATCGTGACACTGCAGATTTAATTTTAAAAGGAGAAGCGGAAAATTCTGTTGATTGCCGCTTTTGAACTGAACTTCTCATGGAAGAAGCGGCAGTTGGATTCATAATAGTTGAAGAGCTGGCCAAGGATGCTTTAGGATCAAGACTTACACGAGTGCTGGGAACATCATGTCTGCGCTGTCCAGGGGAAATTGCATATTTTGAAGGTGAAGTCTTAATTGGGGGAGTATTTTGTAGGGAACCAGAAGACTTGTAGGAAGTTGATCCTATTCGAAGAGGAATCGAAGAAGACCGAGGCAAAGACTGGGTATCATTAAAGGTCAAAGAGTGCTTTCTTGAGTGCATTGAAGAAAATTGAGGAGCTGGACCATCCGCTAAGTTGGGTCTTTTTCCGCCTTGCAACTTGGATGAACTAACAGGCAAGGATGACGGATAATTGGAAAGTAATTTGCTAGTCACAGAAAGAAAATGTTAGATATTTAACAAGCCAACTTTTGAAAATTGCAACAATGAAATACGTGTGAGTGGTTAAAGCTGAAGGAACACTTGGTGGAAAACTAAGACAGAACAAAACATTCCTGAAGTGCAAGGGATTCATAGGACCAAAAGCAACACTGAACCAGCGTGCAAAGTCACTAGGGGTGTCAAGGGGGAGAGCAATGATGATCCCTTGATAGACAATTTGCATTAACCCTGGCTGATCAGAAATGAAGGCCTTTGCTTGGATCATTTTCTTTAAATCTCGACAGTTCGCCCATTGGGACCACAGAAATACCTGAATAACAGAGAAACAACAGAAAGAAGTAAACACTAAAAGTGTTCAAAACAGCAATGACTTACCTTTTAATATCATTTTCCAAAAAGCCCTTCCCAGTCGGAGTCCTTGGAAGTATCGAGGACATGGTGTGGCAGGTACCAGCAAGGGTGATTGTGTTCAGGGAAGGTCTGAATAAGGAACAATGAGAGAGAATGTGAGTGAGGAAATTAGAGGTAAATGAAAGAAGTCGTCGTGGAAAAAAAAACAAAAAACAAAAACAAAAACAATCAACAACCCAAAAAAGGCCATGACATGTTAAGAGTTGTGTCAATTAACTTTGTTGTATTTTCTAGGTGTTGCAATTTATAAAAGCACACGAAAATTACGCGAACGCACACTTACGTTAAGTTTAATAATCAGTGGTTACCCTGTTGATTATATAACAATATATCTGTTATGCAATGATTATTAAATAATATGTCATCCTGATCCGAAAATTCTTTGATCCTCCTTCCAGCGACACCACATCTCTGCCCTTCTACTGCCACCATCATTTCTCTTTTGATCTTCAACAATTTCGAGAAGTATGTGAGGAATAATTCTAATTTCATTATCACTCAAGTCTCTAACTTGTTGTTTTAGTATCTAATCATGGCTGCTTCTAATTCAGGGAACGTGTCAAACGCCACTTTCAAGGACCGTGAAAAACCTCAAGAGGTTAGAAAAGCCAACATTCTGGCTGCTAGAGGTATGTTTGCTTGTTTATTCTTTTGGTTGCTTTATTTTTTTCCAATTGACAATGCTAACCCGCTGTTTGAAATATAGCTGTTGCAGATGCTATTCGAACATCTCTTGGCCCCAAGGGTATGGACAAGATGGTCCAGACTGGAAAGGGTGAAGTCATCATTACCAATGATGGCCACACCATCTTGAAACACATGGCTCTTATGCATCCTGCCGCAAAAATGGTATGAAAAAATATGATTTAGATGTTAATTTTGTGTTACTGACATATTATTGTTCTTTTTGTCATTTAGCTGGTTGACGTTTCAGCTGCGCAAGATGTTGAGGCTGGTGATGGTACTACTTCAGTTGTAGTTATCACTGGTGCTTTGCTTGGTGCTGCTGAGAAATTACTGGCAAAGGGCATTCACCCCATGATTATCGCCGAGTCTTTCCAGCGCGCTGCTGGCAGAGCTGTTGAAATCCTCATCGACATGGCTAGCCCAATTTCCCTTTCCGATAGAGAAACCCTTATCAAAGCTGCCTCTACCTCACTTAACTCTAAAATTGTCTCTCAATTTTCTAATATTCTCGCTCCTATGGCTGTTGATGCTGTGCTGAAGGTCATTGATCCTGAGACCGCTACTAATGTAGACCTCAATGATATTCGCCTGATAAAAAAGCTTGGAGGCACAATTGAAGACACAGAGCTGACTGATGGCTTGGTTCTAACTCAAAATGCCATCAAAAATGCTGGCGGACCTTCAAGAATGGAAAAGGCCAAAATTGGTATGATCCAATTCCAACTCTCACCACCCAAGCCCGACATGGAGAATCATGTTGTCGTTAATGACTATAGACAGATGGACAAAATTTTGAAAGAAGAGCGAGTATATCTGCTTAATTTATGCAAACAGATCAAGAAAGCCAAATGTAATGTGTTGTTCATTCAAAAGTCTATCTTGAGAGACGCTGTCAATGATCTCTCCCTTCACTTCCTTGCCAAGCTCAACATCATGGTTATCAAGGATATTGAACGTGATGAGGTTGGGTTTATCTGCAAGAGCACGGGCTGTACTCCCATTGCTGATATTGACTCTTTCACGGAAGATAAACTTGGAAGTGCCGATCTTGTAGAGGAGGTTGACGCTTCTGGATCCAAGACTGTTAGAGTTGTTGGAACCAAGTCTTCTGCTGCGGGCTCTACTGTTTCAATTGTATGCCGAGGTGCCAATAACCTTGTTATCGATGAAACAGACCGATCAATACATGATGCTCTTTGTGTTATTCGATGCTTGGTTAAGGAGCGTGCTCTTATTGCTGGAGGTGGTGCTCCTGAAATCGAAATATCCCGTACATTAATGAAGGAGTCTCGAGCACTAAGCGGTACCGAAGCATTCTGCTGGAAAGAGTTTGCTGAAGCTTTGGAGGTTGTTCCCACTACACTGGCAGAGAACGCTGGTTTGAATAGCATTAATGTTGTTACTGATTTGCGTAATCGTCATGAAAGTGGTCAACGAAATGCTGGTGTTAGTGTGCGACGAGGAGCAGCTACTAACATTTACGAGGAAAATGTCTTACAGCCTGTTTTGGTTAGCACAAGTGCTATCACTCTTGCTGCCGAGTGTGTGAAATCTATTTTGCGTATTGACGATATTGTTTTCAGCAGATAAAACCTGTTTAGTATAAAATAGTATATATAATGGTTATTGATTGAAAAGCAGTTTAATCATGACATTAATGGCACGACATATATTACTGTAATAATAACTATAGAATTTGTCTCTTTTTAAATCTATTCTATTATTCTTTGAATGAAACTACAGTTCGTCGTCGTAGGCTCGGAACTGAAAATGGGCCAGCCAGCCATAATAACTGCAGTAAATTTCAAGGGTTAGGATTTTTAAGGCTGAAGCTGGGTGGTGGTGACCCTCTGACGTCTTCCATTTTGTCATTTTTTTTTGTTCTGTCTGCCCCCTTCAAAACCAGAAATAAACGAAAAATTACAAAAAAAAAAAAAAAGATTTCAACTTCCTTTTTTTCCTTTCTCTATCATTAAAAGTAAAAATAAATTTCAGATCTACGTTTTCCCTAAGTTTCTTACCAGGTCGTTTGTCACTCCATAAAGCACCTTCATCGTCTTAGATTTGCTTTCATCGTGAAATTCGTATAGATTACGGTTCTGCCGTCCGAAAATTGGCATTCCGAAGAGCGATTTGGACCACCAAAAACCTTTGACCATTTGGCATCTTCTCTTCCCTCTGTCTGGCCTCACCATTCTTAACAACTCCGCCCTTTTGTAACCCTTTAGTCGAATACTCTCTTTTGACCTTAATATCCAAATCCTCCGCATTATAGACACAGTTTTCCAATTCCCAAAATGAAGTACGACAAGATTGTTAAGGTACGTTTTGCTTTTCAATCAGTGAAGATTAATTGAGTGATATTCCGTTTGTCGCATGAAATTTTTGAACTAACAGTTTCTTCTTATTTTTTTTTAGGGTGCTACTAAAGTTAAGGTAAGTTTATTCAATGAGTTTGACCTTTTTGATAGTTGGCTAACAGGTTATGTATTAGTTGGACTCCCCTAAAGCCAAATATATAGAACCCATTCTTGATGGAACAAATTATCCAGAAGATCTAGAAACTATTCTATGGGCTCTAAGCACTCGTTTGAAAGACTCAGCGTGGACTGTTTCTTATAAGGCCCTGATTGTCATTCATATTATGATTCGAGAAGGCGCCAGAGATACCACACTCAAATACCTACTTTACAATATTCAAATGTTTGATGTTGTGACTGAGAAGGGAGGCAAGTCTTACGGAATTGGTAGATATGCTCGATATTTGAAGGAGCGAGCCATCCAGTTTAATAAAACTCAGGTTGACTATGTCAGAACAAAAGCTAAAACAGGTGGTCGGCTGAGGACTTTGAGTGTGGATAAAGGATTGTTGCGTGAATGCGAAAGTGTATTGGTTCAGATCCAGACTTTGCTCAAATGTAGGTTTCATGAGGATGACATTGATAACGAAATTGTTTTGACTGCTTTTCGATATCTAGTACGAGACCTGCTTGCACTATACCAGTGCCTGAATGAAGGTGTTATTAATGTATTAGAACATTATTTTGAAATGTCCAAGGTTGATGCAACTCAGGGATTGGAAATTTATAAGAAGTTCACTCGTCAAACAACCGAAGTCGTTGCATTTCTTCGTGTAGCCAAAAACCTGGAACATGTCACACATCTTCATGTTCCAAACATCAAACACGCCCCAGTATCTCTTACAGAATCTCTGGAAGAATACCTGCATGACCCCGAGTTTGAAATCAACCATCGACAGTATCTTGCTGAACGACAAGCTCGAGATGCTTCTGGTGTTGACGACAAGGTTTCGAACTCTGAACCTAAAGCTCAAACTTCTGGACTCACAGCTGTAAATACGGGTGCTCCTGCTACTGCGGGCGGGAGTGCTAATACTACTATGGGTTTAGATACCAACCCGTTTAAACCTCTTATGCAGCAACAGCAGCAGCAACAACAACAACAACAACAACAACAACAACAACAGCAGTTTGGACAACAAGGGAATAACACTAATTTGCTTGATCTTTTCAGTGGAAATATTCAGCAACAGGAGTCTGTTATATTTGCTCCCCAAGCTCCTGTAGTTGTGCAAGTGCCTGTTCAGTATACTACTGGAATGCCAGTAAATCAAACAGGTGTCAATGCCTGGGGTCAGCCAGATTCTTCTCAGCAAGCTCAACTGCAACAACAAGCTCAACTGCAAGCTCAGCAACAAGCCCAGCTGCAAGCCCAGCAACAAGCCCAGCTGCAAGCCCAGCAACAAGCTCAGCAACAAGCTCAGCAGCAGGCACAGCAACAAGCTCAGCAAGCTCAGCAGCAAGCTCAGCAGGCACAGCAACTAGCCCAGCAACAAGCTCAGCAGGCACAGCAACAAGCCCAGCAGCAAGCTCAACTGGCTCAACTGGCTCAACAGCAAGCCCAGCAGCAAGCTCAGCAAGCTCAGCAAGCTCAACAAGCTCAGCAAATACAATCTCAGCAATCTCAGCTGAACTCAATGTTTACAGGTGCTGGCTTTGGTGGCTATTCTAGTACGTCATCTGCCATAATTCCTGCAGTGGCACCGACTACCCAGCAGCCATTTAATACCGGAACTCCCCAGCCTCTTCAGGCCACGGCGACAGGTTTCAATCCTTTCCGGGCTTCGATGGTACCCAGTGCTACTGGAAATCCATTTTTACACCGGGCATCTACAGTTGGCGCTAAACCAGTTTCGTCCGTAGGAACTGGAGTTCAGGTGCACCGAACAGGTACGAATCCTTTCTCATCTTCCTTGACTGGTAGTGGATCCAGCGTTCCTCCTATGCCTAGTATTAGTTCTCTTGGAATGTCATCTTCATCTTTTACTGGTACTACTTCTGGTATGGCCCCTCTTCAGAGTCAGTCTACGGGTGTAAATCCGTTTAGGCAAAGCTTGGCTGCTAGTGCTACTGGAATGCAACAAAATAGAACTGGATATCAGCCTACATTCGGTGGACTTGAACAACTTCCAACCATGTCTGTATTCCCTGAAACTCAGCAGCAACAGAAATTGCAACAACAACAGCAACTGCAGCAGCAACAGCAACAGCAACAGCAACAGCAACAGCAGTTTATGTTTCAACAGCAGCAGCAGCAACAACAACAGCCACAGTTTTTAGCTCAGCAACAGCCATTTTTAGTTCAACAGCAGCCTACCCAGACATTGATATAAGTTATAGAAAGCAGTAATAAAAAGTAGACAAACCTATTTGCTGGTATAGAATCCAGTTTTTTTAGAAGCTTGCAGTACTGGATTCTTATTTGTGATTGTATTAATTATGTTTGATTCTTGTATTGCTTTTGAGTTTCTTTTTTTTTTTTCTTTTATTCTATTCATTTTGTCCTTCTTGGATACTTTTGTACTGCTTTTCAATGTTTATTTGTTTTCACTTGCAATAATTCAATGTTTTTGTTTTCAATATGTTAACTTCCTATGTTTTTCTTCTCATTCACTGTCTCTTTGAGCAGCTTAGCGTTTTACAATCAAGCAAAAGTTGTCATAGACATGTCAAGCCTACTAATAAAATGCAATAGAAACTCAGATAATGCTTAACTGGAGATATCGACTATAAAAAAAATGCTCAAATATAATAATAATGAAGAAAGGGTCACACTAACTAGTTGAATAAATACAGTATTTTATAAAGAAAGAAATTTTTGGCGTAGAACTTATCTACCTTGCACAGTGTAGGCATATTAACCGATCTCCAGACTCAACAGTATATGGGGCTTTAATAGAACATCGTTCACAGACAATGTTCAAACAGTTGGAACACTGGTGCTCTGATTCTTCAGGTATACTGGAGCTTGAGCTTCCAATACATGATTCACAGTCCTGGCATACCAAGAAAACTGATGGTGGTGAAGAAGAAGTAACTGGTGGCTGTTGTTTTGATAACTGGGCCATGGCTTTTTGGCCCATTCGCATGATCCGTAGTGTATTCGCTATATATATTGATATTCGTTAGTATAAGCTCAAAAAAGAATAAAGTAAATGCAAACTTGAAAACGATCTCATGTTCTTTTCATACCTTCAATGTGACTTTGCAATGGAACTGAAATATGTCTCTTTTCCCGACAATCTAATGAGACCGATCCGGTTGGTTCAAAAAATGCATTTCCGGTATGATAATGGCTATTACTATTCTCTTGAATGTCGTCTTCTGGAAACCCTCGTTTCCGTGATGGTGATGTATTTGGCGCACTTTGGAATGGACAAGCCGAATCTTGCCGCGTTTGGAAAAAAGACTGTGAATCAAAAGATTCTGTAGATGGAAAAGACATGATTATGTTGAATAAATGGTTCCAGTTTATTGCTATAGAATTGTTTGACAAAGAATTTCTGTTCTGCTAGGCTTTTGGAGGAAAGTAATGGAAGTAAGTAATGGAAATTCCAAGCATGAAGAGGAGGTCGAAATTAACCAAGACCCATTGATTCATTTTAGTATTATATTATTTCCTATTTTGGATCACGCGTCTCGCGTATTTAGAAACGCGTATTGAAATCGAATTTCACGTAAAAGCTCGTGTCGTAATAGCTGAATTTTTGAAGTCCAGAGATCTTAAGATCCAAATGAATCATGATTCATTATTTTCTTCTTTGTCTGATCTTCTAGTAGTTCCGATTGACTTTGAGACCTTGTTGGTGGAGTGAACTTTCAACTTTACTCACATTTTCTGAAATTTTAATACAAATTGGCTAAGGAGAAAAATGCCAAAATAAGGTTGTTTGACTTCATTTTAAATTGCTAATTTAAATAAATATCAATTCTTTCTTCCGCACTTTCCATGATCTGAATATTGCCTTTTCCCTGCTTCTGGGTCCGAGTAGTTGATTTGGTTGAGCAAATCTTAAGTTTACCCTGCTAAAAGTGAAGCCCTACTTGCTTCACATAAAATGAAAAATTTTTTGAGTATAAATATCCGCTATTTTTCAGTGAAGTTTCTTGCTTCTTCTCCTTTTATAAATGTTGCACATTTGTCAAATGTTTCAACGTATCGCCAATTCAAAATATATATTCCTAAATGCCTGATACCCATCCATTGTAAACGATGCTGGCTTATGTCATATCTATAAGGTATGTTCTAATATTCTCTAACCTCCTATTTGACAACATGATGATTTAAAAACTTAAGCTGGAATTACTGGCAGAACAAATTTTGTTGAAAAGGTTTTTTGCTGCAACAATCACTGATTTATTTGTCTATCTTTCGTTAAATGTTTTTTGTTATTTGTGCTTTTTTGCCAATTGAAACTAACACGCAGCCTCCTTTTAGGTAATTACATCCAATTTATCTATATTAGTTCATTTCGCGATTGAGAAATGGTTCAAATGATGACTATCAGCACTGGGCACCGACGAACCAAAGGTTCAATATGAGTGACATGCTTTTAAGTAGGCCTAGAAAACCTACGCTACTGATTTATTTTGCATTCTCGGAGTGAACGATATATTATCAGCATACCATGAAAACGATCACTAACTTCTATCCCTTAGATGTAATATGAACTTAATAAAATGTGATTTCCAAAAGAAAATAAAACGTGAGTGAAATCTATTCCAACTTCTTCAAGCCTTAACGTGATGATTTCTTGATGACGAGTCATATTCAGGTTTCCTGATGACGATACAAAACATTTTTTACCATTCATGCAAAACTGATATTAAGGCTTTGATAATATTGCTTCTTATTGTCATTTGGAAATATGTACATGTTCTAACAACTGTTTCAGGATTCAAATCTCTGTACGAGGAATATTATTTAGGTTCAACGTTTCTGTTTAATATGATGATATTAATGAAAAATTGACAAGCATATGTCAGAAATTCTTTGTGAAGATAATTTTCATGTCTGATTACAGTACTGTTGACACCAGAGTTATTGTAGATATATTTTTTTATGGTAAGTTAACTTTTGCCTTTTATTGTTAATTTTTATCTTCATTTTCATATTACTCTTTTCAATATCTCGTTAAATGCTGCCGCTACTTCCTACTCTTATGCAATTTCAAAATGATGAACTTCCACTACTCACGACGGTCAACTGTGCCCAATATACGTGGCGTTGATGATAATTCGCCTCTGACAAGGCGTGGACCTGACATTCATTGCAAAAAATTTCAACTTTGTTAATTTATCACTGCTTCATGGAGCTTTACTAACTGTCGTGGTTGTGTAGGCTTTGCAAATGTAAACTTTGCTATGCTAAGGTGTAATACTTTTTTACCTCAAGATTAAGCTGTATTATTAGTATTAGTATGAATACTATTATTAAATTGTTTATCACATTAATCAATCTTAAGATCCCTGATCAAATTTGCCATAAAGTCTAAACCAAACCTTTGTCGGTAATGCTTGTATAACCTTCCCAAGCTGAATAAATTAATATAGATTTATGGACATCTAAACTTGTTCCTCAGCAAAAGCGCTCTCGATAGGCTTCTCCACGATACTAGCATGACCGAGTATAGTAACAGCAGAAGCACCAATAAGCCACAGAATGGTTGAAATTGGAGATGCAAAGAATCCGAGAGGAATAGCCACAATCATCAAACCAGTATAAAGCTGGGAAGTAGTGAATGTAGTAAAGCCTACATTCAAGTCACTTCCTTGCAAACAACCAATACCATACATTCCAGCAACTACCAAAAGGATGACAAACAACAAAAGAATGTTGGTAACAAGACTGTAGATAGATAACAGAGCAAATACGATTGCATAGTTGGTAGAGAAATAACCCAAGTTGAAGTTAATTCGAGACTGAACCTCGCCCCAGCCTTGAGGCTTGGATATCCGCTTGATGTCAAAGAAATCCGTCAGGGATTTAACGTTGGAGAGTCGGCTTTGAAGAGAACTTGATTCGCTCTTTACAACATAAATGTTAACTTGGATTGCAAGAACAAATAAAAAGCATGTAGTGATTATTACTTACTCGAAGGCGATCCAAATTAAATCTATCAGCAAAGCTAGCCAACTATAATCAAAGTTAGCGAGATATATCGGACCAAGTGGCAACCAGACAAGAAACAGCCATATCAGCATTGCAGGAGTGATCTATATTACTTACAGGCAAGTAAGAGAGTCGTGATGTCAGATTATCCATGGTGTAGGTATGTATATATGTGGATCAGTTTGTGCTTGAAATCAGAATTATATCAAAGCAGTGAGAAGGTTGGGTTTACTCTGAGTTAAGAGGAGGGAGTGAAAGATAAAAACAACGTAAGAACAACAATAAAATGGAAAAGGGAACGAAGTTGGGACTGACGCTCGAAATAGGCTGTGAAAAATCAACGTGACGTGGCACTCAAACATTATGGAAAATGCAATATTTATATTTCCTTAATTGCAACAATTTCAATGGCTACACAAAATTATATTGTTTACAACGAGTTGAATATATTTTATATTAGTGATTTCGCCAATTTGATTAACTCGATTTCATAATTTTTGCTGAATCTCTCAATACATCTAGGGATTTAATCTTCAGTAATAATAAATTATTTCACAAGACGTTGATGAGGATCTACGATATGAAGGCAAAATAATAGTGGTGGATCACAAAGATTTCTAAAATGGCCAGCATATATTTTGCAAATAGGTTTCCTAGTAAAAGGTTTGTGCAATTCAGACAAACCCAGATTTACGAGGAACCCTCAACTTATTTCAAGTGTTAATTGATTTTGAAGAACGGAAATAATATAAAAAATACTATAATTGAAAAGAATATAAAATTAAGAACATAAAAGAATACTTTAAAATCAAATGAAATAGAAAAAACATGATAAAAAAAATCAAAAAGAAAAACAACCTCACGCAAAGAAAATTTTATTCTGACTTTGGCTTATCCTTAATACCAAACAGCCATTGAAAGAATCTAACCAATCTTGAGAAAATACCGTGTCGTCTCAAGATCATTTCACGCTCTTTAGAACGACGTGGTGAGAGCTTTCTCTTACGCTCAGAAGCTTTAGCCTCAGGCTCGTCTGATACTGTAGAGCTGGTTGAGGCAACGGCTGGTACAGGCGTGCTAGTAGAGGCAACTACTGAAGTAGATTTTGTGGTTTCTTGCTGAGGTGAGATGATGCGCTGTTGAACAACAGGTTCCTTTTGATCTAAGGTTGTGGCAGTAGCAGTTACTGGCACAACAACATTGACATCATCACACAAATGAGTTTGGTCTTCTTCTTTAATTGAGGCTGGTCTCTGTAGGGTCAGAGATTCAACAAGAGTTTCCTGGTTAAACTGATGATTTTTTGAAGGTTCCAATTGAGGGAGATGAGAGATTTGCTCACTCCTCAAATTCTTTTCTTCAATTGAATCTGTGACGTCTGCGTGGGCACCGATGGAACTACCGGCAATAGAAGCAACAGACGCAGCAGCTGTAACAGAAGCTGTGGCAAATACCCTGCTATCACGGCTCTCAGCAATGGTATGGTTGGATACATCCAATGGTTGATTCTGTTTAATAGAGTCAGAGTTGATTTCAGATGTCAGATCATTTGTGAAAATTTCACCAGAATCGTTTCTTGAGGAAATCATCGTCGTGCCAAAAGCACGAGACCCTATCAGACTTTTCTCACTATCTTTAATGCCATTCTTAAGATGCTCTGTAACGATGTGATCTTGGTCATGACTCTTTTCAACGTCTATTTCCTTGATTTCACCTCGAACGGCATAGTTAATTTTGTCTTCAGAAATATCTTTCATATCTTCAACAGGTTCTGCTTCAGGCTTTGAAACAGTCGTAAAATTGGAAGAGATTAACTCCCTACCGGTCAAAATAGAAGTAGGGTCAGTATTTGGATTATCCTTAGATTCTGTTAATAGACTTTGGGTTTCAGTCTCCGAAACACTAATTTGGCTCTCTCCCTTTGAATCTGGCTCAACTATTTCCTTGACACTACCCAATGCGCCGTCATTAATACCTTCCCGAACCTCCTTAATATTAATATCCTTCAGTTGATCGCATTCAACATTATCCTTGTCACTAATGACCTGGGTTTGGTTTTCATTCATCTCGGCTCGAGCAGTGACATTTTTAGCTTCATCGGAGAAAGCTCTAGGTTCTGCCACAGTCCTTGATTGCAATTTAGTTGAAAGAACAATGGGACTAATATCAGTTACATTTATATTTTGAGGTGTGGCAACAGTGGATTGGTGAACCACAGCAGCTAGAGCCCCAGTAGCAAGGGCTCCAGCAGCGACTAAAACTGGAATATTGGTTGGAGTTTCGTTGTGATTATTATCACACGTGGGGATAAAGTCTACAAATACACAGGTTAGAAAAAGAAGAAGAAAAGAGTAAAAAAGGCTTACCAAAAGATTGCGACTTTGATGCTAAAGGTGTAGAGCCAAATGGGTCTGGTTGCTTTTCTGTACCAAAAACAGTTTTAGAATTCCTGTCGGTTGAAACATTAAACGAAGTAGATGTTTCTTGAACATTATTGGAATCTTGAGAATTTTCTAGAGGAGACTTGTCAAAAGTCGTGAAAGATTTTAAGGGAGATTGTGAACCAGATTCAAGAATTGCTTCAGAAGGCATTTTGGAGGTAGCCACAATGGGTTGGGCGATGGGCTGAAAACTCGGCTCAGAAATGGACTCAATAACGGACTTAGCAATATGGCTGGTCACGCTGTCAGCAGAAAATTCGGCATCAGACTCAGCGACAGGCTCAGTGACGGGCTCAGCGACAGGCTCAGCGACGGGCTCAGCGACGGGCTCAGCGACGGGCTCAGCGACGGGCTCAGCGACGGGCTCAGCGACGGGCTCAGTGACAGGGTCAGTAACAGGCTTAGAGATAGACTTAGAGATTGGTTTTGATTCAGGATCAGCAATGAGCTCCGGAACAGACTCGGCAACGGGCTCAGCGACAGGCTGAGCGACAGGCTCAGCAACAGGCTCAGTAACAGGCTCAGCGACGGGCTCAGTGACAGGCTCAGCAACAGGCTCAGAAATTGGTTCAGAAATTGGTTCAGCAATGGACTCAGCAACGGGTTCAGCAATAGGGTCGGAAATAGACTTAGTCACTGGATCCGCAACAAATTCAGAAACAGGTTGTGCAACCAGCTCTGAAACAGGCTCAGCGACAGGCTCAGCAACAGGCTCAGCGACAGGCTCAGCAACAGGCTCAGCGACAGGCTCAGCAACAGGCTCAGCAATAGGCTCAGCAATAGGCTTAGAGACTAGTTCAGAGACTGGTTTTGATTCAGAATCAGCAATGAGCTCAGCAACAGACTCGGCAACGGGCTCAGCAACAGGCTCAGCAATAGGCTCAGCAACAGGCTCAGTAACAGGCTGAGCAATAGGCTCAGAGATAGACTTAGAGAATGGTTCAGAGATAGATTTAGAGACTGGTTCTGATTCAGGCTCAGCGACAGGCTCAGCAACAGGCTCAGCAACAGGCTCAGCAACAGACTCAGCAACGGGCTCAGCAACAGGTTCAGCAACAGACTCAGCAACGGGCTCAGCAACAGGTTCAGCAATGGACTTAGAGACTAGTTCAGAGATAGATTTAGAGACTGGTTCTGATTCAGGCTCAGCGACGGGCTCAGCGACAGGCTCAGCGACAGGCTCAGCAACAGGCTCAGCGACAGGCTCAGCAACAGGCTCAGCAATAGGTTTAGAGATAGACTTAGAGACTGGTTTTGATTCAGAATCAGCAATGAGCTTCGGAACAGACTCGGCAACGGGCTCAGCGACAGGCTTAGCGACAGGCTCAGAAACAGGTTGTGCAACCGGCTCAGAAACAGGCTCAGCGACAGGCTCAGCGACAGGCTCAGCAACAGGCTCAGCAACAGGCTCAGCGACAGGCTCAGCAATAGGCTTAGAGATAGACTTAGAGACTGGTTTTGATTCAGAATCAGCAATGAGCTTCGGAACAGACTCGGCAACGGGCTCAGCGACAGGCTTAGCGACAGGCTCAGAAACAGGTTGTGCAACCGGCTCAGAAACAGGCTCAGCGACAGGCTCAGCAACAGGCTCAGTAACAGGCTCAGCAATAGGCTCAGAGATAGACTTAGAGAATGGTTCAGAGATAGATTTAGAGACTGGTTCTGATTCAGGCTCAGCGACGGGCTCAGCGACGGGCTCAGCGACAGGGTTAGCGACAGGCTCATCAACAGGCTCTGAAATGGGCTCATCAACAGGCTCTGAAATGGGCTCAGAGATGGGCTCAGAGATGGGCTCAGTAACAGGCTCAGCAATGAGCTCAGCGACGGGCTCAGCAATAGGTTCAGCAATGGACTTAGAGACTAGTTCAGAGATAGACTTAGAGACTGGTTCTGATTCGGGATCAGCAACAGGCTCAGCAACAGGCTCAGCGACGGGCTCAGCGACAGGGTTAGCGACAGGCTCATCAACAGGCTCTGAAATGGGCTCATCAACAGGCTCTGAAATGGGCTCAGAGATGGGCTCAGAGATGGGCTCAGTAACAGGCTCAGCAATGAGCTCAGCAATGGGCTTAGCAATGGGCTTAGCAACGGGCTCAGTAACAGGCTCAAAAATTGGTTCAGCAACAGACTCGGCAACGGGCTCAGCAACAGGTTCAGCAATGGGCTCAGCGACAGGCTCAGAGATAGACTTAGAGATTTGTTCTGATTCAGACTCAGCTACAGACTCAGCGACAGGCTCAGCAACGGGCTCAGCAATAGGCTCAGAGATAGAATTAGAGACTGGTTCAGATTCAGGATCAGCAACGGGCTCAGCAACAGACTCAGCAACAGGCTCAGCAACAGGCTCAGAAATTGGTTCAGCGACAGGCTCAGCGACGGGCTTCGCGACAGACTCAGCAACGGAGTCAGAGACGCGCTCAGCAACGGGGTCAGAGATAGACTTAGAGACTGGTTCAGATTCAAAATAAGCAACAGGTTCTTCAATGCGCTCAGCAACGGGCTCAGCAATAGCGGCAGGTTCAGAGACAAGTTTAGATAGACGCTTCTCAGCGCGCTCAGCAATCGGTTCTGAACCAAGCTCAGCGATAGAATCAGCAACAGGCTCAGCTACTGGCTCCGAAACCTCCTCCGCAAAGGATTGCAAGACTGGTTCAGAGACGCCCCCAGAATTAGATTTAGAAACTGGGTCAGTGACGAGTTCAGAGTGAGGATGCTCAGTTCCCACAGCAAGTGGTTCACTAGTGGGCTCAGATACAGACTCTGAAATGGGGCCAGCAACGTGCCCAGCAACAGGTTCAGCAATGGAATCAGGAATAGACTTAGAAACTGATCCAGAGACGAGCTCTTTGCCACAGTCAGCAATGTGTTCATCAACGGGCTCAGCAACAGGCTCAACAGCCGGGTCAGCAGCGTGCTCAAAAGGGTGCTCAGCAATAGGTTCAGAAGCGGGCTCAATAACAAGCTTAGAAGTAGACTTTTCAATTAACTTCGCAACAGGCTCAGCGACAGGCTGAATAACGGGTTCAGCAACGAGTTCAGAAATAGACTTAGAAACTGGCTTCTCTATAGATTCAAGGATAGGCTCAGCAACAGTGTCAGAAGCAGGTTCAGATATAGCCTTCGTAACAGACTCAGCGATAGGGTCCGAAACAAGCTCAATGACAGGATCAGAAGCAGCCTTAAGAATAGGTATAGAAGCAGACTCAGAGATCGACTTAGAAACAGTATCAGCGACGCATTCAGCTACAGGCTTAGCAACGTGCTCATCTACAAGTTTAGAATCAGGATTAGCAATAGGCTTAAGAATAGACTTAGAAACTGGTTCAGTGACAAATTCAAAGACAGACTTCTGGGCAAATTCAGTCACCCCCTCAGCAACTGTAGGCTCAGAAATGGACCTAGAAACAGACTGCGAGCCAAACTCAGAACCAGGCTCAGAAATAGACTTAGCCACTGGATTAGTCGCGAGTTCAGAAACAGATTTAGCGGCGGGCTCAGCGGCGGGCTCAGCGAGGGGCTCAGCAAAAGGCTCGGAAACTTCCTCTGCAACAGGTTCAGCAATAGGCTTGGAAATAGACTTGGTCACTGGATCAGAGACAAAGTCAGCGACAGGCTCAGCAACAGGCTCAGCAACAGGCTCAGCAACAGGCTCAGCAACAGGCTCAGCAACAGGCTCAGCAACAGGCTCAGCAACAGGCTCAGCAACAGGCTCAGCAACAGGCTCAGCAACAGGCTCAGCAACAGGCTTGGAAACTACCTCAGCAACGAGTTCAGAGACGGGCTTCGCAATAGGCTCAGCAATGGTCTCAGTAACAGGCTCAGCCATAGATTTAGCAGCGGGCTCAGAAATGGGCTCGGGGACAGGGTTGGATAGTGGCTTAGGGAAGATTTCAACCACAGGTTCAGTGATTGCCTCAGAAATAGGATTGAAAACTGAGTTTGTAACAGACTCAGAGACCAACTTTGCAATAGGCTTCGCAACCTCAGAGTTGGGCTTCATGATAGGCTCAGAAACTTTATCAGTTTCTAGGTTAGCAATGGGCTCAGTAATAGGGTTAACAACAGGCTCAGTAAGCAAATTGCTAGTCGGGTCAGCAATATTTTCTGTAATTGAGTCCCCAGTAGGCTCAGGGACTTTCTCATCAACAGATTTAGAGCCTTGCTCAACAGCAGACTTGGAAACTGCTTTAACATCTGACACAGCGAAATGGTCTAAAATAGAATAGAAAGAAGACTCAGCAACAGATTCAGCAACAGGGTTATCGATGGGTTGGTCAGCAACGGGCTCAGCGGCTGACTTAGAAATAGGCTCAGTGACTGGCTCAGAAACTGGCTTAGACAAGGATCTAGAAACTAGCTCAGAACCAACAGTCTCGATAGACTCAGCAACAGGCTCAGCAACCGGCTCGGAAACTACCTCAGCAACAGGCTCAGCTATGGGCTCAGCAATAGGCTTGGAAATAGACTCAGTCACTGCATCAGCGACGAAGTCAGAAACATATTCGGTGGCGTGCTCAGCAACAGGCTCAATATCAGACTCAAAGGCTGATTTAGAAACCTGATTGAGTCCTGTCTTAATACCGGGCTCAAAGGCTTCTTCCGTAACTGGTTCAGAAACCGGATCAGAGACAGACTCAAAACCGGACTTAGAAGCCTCTTGAGTGAATGGGTCAGCAACTGCCCTAGCAGGAGTGGCCGTTCTAGCATTCAAGCCAGGGACGAGTTTAGCAGCTAGGTCAGAATCTGGATTAAAAAACTGCTCAGGGATCGGCTTAGCTAAGGGCTCTAAAGCAAAGTTAAAGGGACTATCAGCAGTGGGCTCAGAAACCGATTCAGAGGCTTCCTCAGCAGCAGTATCTGTAGTGTGTTCAAATACTAGATTAGCAACATGTTCAGCAACCTCTTCAGTAGCGGACTCGTCAATTGGCTTAGTGACGGGTTCAAAAACTGACTCATCACTAGGCTCAGAAACAGACTCAGTAACAGACTCAGTAACAGGCTCAGTAACAGGCTCAGCGACATGCTTAGCAACAGGCTCAGCGACAGGCTCAGCAATGTGTTCAGAAACCGTTTTAAAACTTTCATCAGCAATGGGCTCAGAGATGAGTTCAGAAACTACTTTATAAGAAGGATCTTGAACTGACTCAGTAAAAGGTTTAGACACTTCCTCAGTAAAATCTTCGGCAATGGGCTCAGAGATCGGCTTAGCAACAGGCTTGGAAACATGTTCAGCAACTGACTTAGCGACCTCCTCAGCAACTGACTTACCAGTAGGCTCAGCAATAAGCTCAGCAACGGGCCCAGTAGCAGGGTCAGATATATACTTAGCTTCGGGCTCAGTAACAGATTCAGGAGCCTCCTCAGAAACTGAGTCGCCTGTGGCTTCAGGAATCGACTTAGACGCGGACTCAAAAACAGCCTCAGAACCTTGCTCAGTATCAAGCTCAAATATGGGCTTAGAGACTAACTTTTCAACAGTTTCAGAAACTCTCTCATGCTTAGGCTCAGATACTGACTTAGAGGTTGGGGTAGCAACAGAGTGAACAACAGGTTCAGAGACTGACTGAGTGACTTCTTCAGAGGCAGGCTCAGAATTAGGCTCAGTAATGGGCTCAGAGACTAAATTGGCATTAGTCACAGAGAATAATTTAGTATTGGGCTTAGAAACCTCCTCAGAAAGTGACTCTGTAACTGCTTCGGCTATGGAGGTAGCGACAGGTTCAGAGACTTTCTCAGCAACCTCGCCAACGATATTGTCAGCAAGAGGCTCAGAAGTGGCCTCAGCAGCAGGCTCAGAGACCAGTTCAACTTTTGGCTCCTCGGTTGACTTAGCGACAGGCTCAGCGACAGGCTCAGCGACAGGCTCAGCGACAGGCTCAGCGACATGCTTGTAAACAACAGGCTCCTCAATAGATTGAGCACCAGAATCAGGCTCAGCGATGTGCTCAGCGATATGCTCCGCGCCAGGCTCATCAACTGGCTCCTCGACAGGCTCAGAAGCGGGCTCGTCGATAAACTTAGTGACTGACTTGAGGGTTTCTTCAGAGATCGAATCACTTACGGGCTCAGGGATTTCCTTGACAGCTGGCTCAACAGTATGCTCGGAGACCAACTTTGAAACGGTACCATAAACTGGCTCATTCCCTGCCTCACCAATGGACTCTGCTACAGGCTGAGCAACAACCGCAGGGAGAGGTTCAAGAACTGCCTTAGATACCACTTCAGCCTCATGCTCGGCAACAGACTCAGAACCACGCTCAGCGACAGACTCAGAATCATGCTCAGAGATGGCCCCAGCTGCAGGCTTGGAAATTGACTTAGCAATGGGCTCAGAAATTAGTTGAGTGACTGATTCAGCAACTGTCTCAACAACAGGTTCAGATACAGGTTCAGATACAGGCTCAGATACAGGTTCAGAAACAGGTTGTAAAGTAGGCTCTGAAATCGGCTCTGCCGTGGGCTCAGCCTTAGTATCTAACACAGATTCGGGGATTTCGTCAGGAATAGGCTTAACAGCAAATTTAGGAGTGGTCTTTGCAATATCACTGTCCACATTTTCAGTTATAGGCCCGGTGATAGAGTCTGAGGTGAGTTCTGTATGAGACTCAGAACTTAGCGCGGTTGTAGGCTCATCATTAAACTTAAAAGCAGACTCAGAAATGGATTCAGACATTTCATCAGAGTTAGGCTTGAAGGTTGCCTCCGAGATAGCATGAGACAACGATTCATTGGCCTGAACAGGAACAGTATCAGTAGATGGTTCTGTGATGTTTTTGATAGAAGACGCTTCAACTGGCTCAGATACCTTAGCAATAGGTTTTGTAATATCTTTAGAAATAGGGTCACTGCTGATCTCCGCAATATTCTCCGCAATGACTCCATCAATTGGAGCTGCAATATCCTGTGCGTTGGGGTCATTGATGAACTGAGACAGTGGTGCAGAGATAGACTTAGAGATTGAAAAAGGAATGGGGCCAGATCTAGAGACATCGGTAGGCTCAGCTGTTGAATTTGAAATAGAGCCAGTACTAGATTTAGGAATAGACTCAGAAGCAGATTCAATACCAGGCTCGGATCCAGCCTGCTCTACTGACTTAACAATGGGTTCAGAACCAAGAGCTTTAACAGGCTCAGATTTAGGCGCAGAAATGAGATCTGATTTTACACTGGTTGTATTTTCTGTATTGTCGGTAATAGATTCTGTGGCGGAATCTAATATGGGCTCTGGGATTTCATCAGTAATTTCATCTGCAACTGGCAATACCGCGGACTGAATGGCAGTCTCAACAACAGGTTCAGGAATGGTATTAGAGAGAGGTGCAATCAAAACCTCCTCACTTCCATTAATTATGGGAGCAGGTGTATCTTCTGAGACCGAATTAATAATTTTCTTTGGAATAGGCTCATCTAATAGCTCATCAGAAATAGGTTCGAAGATCTTTTCATCAACAGGTTTTTCAATCGGCTCAGAAATATGCTCGACAATTGGATCCACAAAATTTTCAGCTCCTGCCTCAGAACTGGCTTGACTTATAGGCTCAGTCAAATTTTCCTCATGAGTGTCATTAAGGACCTTGAGAGATGAGTCGGTAACTGACTCACTGGGGGGTTCAGAAAAAGGCTCAGAAAGAATATTTGTTTGATCATTATCAGCAATATTTGAACCTTTCTTCAGTACTGGTTCGAGATCAGGTTCTAAGGTGGACTTTATAGTAGGCTCAGAAACTGCTTTAGATATAGGCTCTGTATTTGCCTCAGGAACAGGGTGAGAGTCACTTTCGACCTCACTAGTTAATTCACTATGTTCTTCAGAGACAGACTCAAATGTATTTTCAGATTTGATTTCATCAGCATTTTTAGTTGTCAACTCGGTTCCAGCACTCGGCAGAGGAATTGGCTCAGATACAGAATGGGTATTTGCAGTCACAACAGGTTCAACCACATCATCCGTGACAGGTTCATCAAATTCTTTTGATAATACCTCAATAGGCTTTGTACCATCTATGTGAGAAAACTCCTTGACTGGGTTAGTAACTGGACTAGTATGCAGATTAGTTGTTGGATCAGCAATCAGATTAGGTAAATGGGTAGTTGTGCATTCGGACACAAATTCCGAATTGAGTTGCTCTGCAAGTTTCTTAGATACTGGGACAGAACTAGCCTCCAGGACTGTGTCTAGTTCATCGCCCTTATCTGTGATTTTCTCAGCTGCTGGTACATTAATATTATGTTCAACCCCCTCCGGAACAGAGTTATCTATGGAATCAGAAACCTTCTGAGCAATTGTATCAGAATTAGGACCAAATTCCACAAAGTTTGCAGGAGAATTGTCAGTAGAAACAATCTCTTTCGATTCAGCTTCATCTGTAGATATAGATTCAGAAATGTGAGACCTGTTGGAAGATGCAAGTTCATGATTAAGTTCTGCGGCAGAGTTATTGGAAACTTCAGCAACAGGCTCACTGATATTAGAATAAAGTGAACTCTTAAATTCAATACTCGCTTCAGGAGTAGATTCAACTGCGTTCTTAGAAACACCCTCAACTGCAAGCTCAGGAGCGTGTTCTACTTCTCTAGTAGTCAAGTTTTGTAATTTTTCAGAGGCTGAGGTTTCGAATTTTGCTGTATCTTGAACTATGTCAGCAGTATCTAACTCATCATGATTATCACTTGGAGCTAAAATGGAAGGCTCAATAGGTGTTTCAGTAAGTGCAGTTGAGTTGGAAACTGGCACTGCACTTTCCTCTGTTGTGTTATCGGACACAGAGTCAACTGTGGAAGATATAAGCTGATGTTCTACTACAGCACTGATAGGAGGATTTTGTGTAACCTTTGCAGCTACTTCAGATTCAATGATATTAGGCTTGACGATGAATTCAACAGGTACCTTGTTATCTTCAATCTCAGTCTCTTCAACAACGGCCTTGGAAGCACTTGTAACAACCTCCTGCTCTTCCTCTTGAGAATTTTTATTATTATTATTTAATGCAATTTCATTATCATTACCATTAGTAGATGAGGATTCGAGGATTGGAAGAACAGATTGTGATTCTCTGTCAAGGATGTTTGAAGTTGGGACTGCGATGATGGATGGTTCTGTTGGTAAATCTGGGGTAGCTTTGGTAAAAACAGGTGCGGGTTGGATTTCAGGAGTACCTTCTGGAAAATCAACCTTTATTTCAGTGTTAGTACATTATTTTCAAGTTTTATTCAAGAACTTACCTGTTCCCATTCAGAATCATCAGAATGAAGTATATCTTTGGAAATTTCTGTTTCATCCAAATGCTGTTCGTCTTCTACAAATGTAGAATCATTAGATTTTAAATCGGCAATGCTTGATTCCACAGAGTTGCTGTCTACAACCTCAGGGGTATCATTTTTATTAGGAGTAGACAGTTCATTTTCAAGTTTTTCAAGACTGTGTGGTGAATGAGTTCCAAAGATATTTGTAGCCGCGGTAGGTATGGAGTCAATGGCAGTATCACTAGTGTCGGCGTTAACTGTAGCTTTGAGAGTGGTTGAGCCAGGGAGAGATATAGCTTTTTTCAACGAATCTTGAGAGCAAATTGCCCTGAGGACAGGCGAAGGAGTTGGGATAATGGTTTCTGGTGTAGACTCGATTTTTTCAACAATTTTGGCCACGATGCCAGCTTCTGGAATGATATTTTGGGAGCTGGAGGATTTCAAGTTAGCAGGGTCAATGTAGTTGTTTTCAATGCCATCGACATCAGTGCTGATATTAGCTCTGAGATCGATGTGCCATTCTCCATCAACAATATACTGTGTATAAATGGTTAGAAATACATTATATTCATAATAGTTGTGCGTCTAAAATACTCACTTTGTAAAGGATATTTTCATCTTTATCTATGGTGATAGGAGTGATAAGCTCAAAGCTGTTATCAGCTCTTTTAACCAAAGGAAGGGACTTAGCCCAATTATCAAAAGTACCCGTAACGAGTACTTCTTTAGGTCCAGCAGGCCTAAACGCAGAAAACAAAGGGAGGTTAGAAACTTCGGTAAGGAAAAAAAAATATAAGGTTGGTTCCTGGTTCAGGCAAAATGACATCATTAGAAATTCAAGCTCTTTCCCAAATCATCTCGATTGATTCCTATTGTTCAGCATGAAATAAAGTAACATCGTTTAGAAGACGGAGAAATTTCTTAACATTCTCCTCTGAAATCTATAAAATAGAATAAAGTATTATTGAAGTGAAGCGCTGCCAATTTCTACGCTCCGGCTTTGGCTGGAGTGGGCCGTTACCGCCTTACCAAAACAATGTAAGATCCCAAGCATAGTCAATTCCAGGACGATGACCTCTACCAACAACATGAACATAAACAGACTTTCAAACTAAAAGGAAGGAAAACTCAGGAGAATCTCTGCCAGAAACCAGAAACTAGAAACAAAAACTATATGATTTATTTTTTTTCAATATGGACTTACCAGGTGAATGTGAAATACATTGTTGTTTTTCAGTAAATAATTTGGTAGTTTAGAATTGAAAAATAAAAGGAAAGAATCGTCTGGTCCGTACAGTTGGTTCGATGATGTTCTTTCTTTCAGGTATTAAAATATTTTAACAAGAGAATTGGTAAAAGAAAACGTTTAGAGGCGATTTCTGTAAATAAGAATTATACTGAATTATTGTAAAATTCAGAATTATTAGGATTAGAAAGGAATAATAACCAGTGAGTGCTCTTCAAGTGCAATATGGAAATCAAAGCTTGACTTTAACAATCAATATCAAAAGAGAAAAGCGTAAGGAGAATTTTAAATCAAAGTGTATTATTTTACTATAGAGTAAAGAGAAAAGAGTAGAAGAAGAGGAAGAAGAAGAAGAAGAGGAAGAAGAAGAAGAAGAAATTGAGAAAAAAAAAGAGGAAATTTGGAGACTTAAAAATAAAAAAATAAACATTGAAATCCAATATAAGAATGTGAACGATCACCACCCACAGTAACCACCTTCTCAGGGATATACACCACGATTATCTCTTATACGAGATTTGGTAGTTCGCCATGGTTTAGTGTAATAGGGATAATAATTGCACATAAGTTACTGCGTATTACTTGTTTAGCATCTCTTTCTCATTTTCTGTTTATTCTGATGAAAAACTCTTGCCTTCTGTCATTGCTTTACCATATTTTGCAATTTATTTTGTTTGTGTTTTTGCCTGAAAAGTGATTTTCACCCATGTAAACATTTTCACCAGGGAAACAAACTTTCACTTTGGGGTTAATGGCAGTCTTTTTCTGATGACTGCACCAGAAAACCAAAAACTTGAAAAGGGGAGAACAAGATATGAGCTAAGAAGAGAAAGAAGATCAAACTATTTGGTGTTTGTTGTGCTGGTGATAGTTGAACTGGCTGCCACTATCTTGATACAAATTTGATCACACTTGCTTTTCGATGAGCATGAAGCCTCTACTTTTCTTCATACGTTTACTCGATAACGCATTGAATTACAGGTAAAAATGAAGAATATTATCATTGGCAAATAATAATGCTAATAATAATAATGTTGCACCATTTCATTTACAACTCAGATAGGTTAATGTGGGAGTTTTACGTTTTTCAGGGAAAATTGATTCAGTGAAAGGTTCAAACTGTTTGGTGGGAAAAGTTACACTTATAAGTGAAACTTCTCTCAAAGTCTCTATTTCATTTCTCATTTCTGAATATTCAGTTGAATATTTCAACTCACTGATGCATTTATATGTCATCTTCCGGCCGTTTTGCTTTTTACCCCTGAGGAGATCTCAGCTTAACATTCTCGCATTGTGCTTATGTTTTTGGTTTTTGGTGCAAATTGTATTTGGTTCGACTAAATCTTTCATTCTACAACTGGAGTCTGGACTTCAGTTATGTTTGTGGTTCTCGGCTAAACCTTCGACTTGACTTGGTATTCATCAATTAAGATTACGAGAGGGAGTGGCCCCCTCCAGATATGCAAATCTGGGTTTGTTCTGGCGCTTGAGTACCAGAGTATATACTTGATCCTCCACATAGTCCGATCTTAATCAGTATCGTCATCGTAACTGACATAGAATAACCTTAAGTTAACCACGATGGAACCCTACTCCATCACATTCTTCTTCTCTTTCTAACATTGTTTTGCCTTTAGTGTCAGTCTTTGCTTTATGAAGAGTGATTTGTGTACGAGATCTGAGAGGATGTAGGCCACGAGTAGAATTCTCGAGAAGCATTGGTACGACGAGACTATTATCGTGCTACCTACTACGTACTGAGTTCGATTCTCATTTCATTTCGTTCACCTTTGCAATACTCTCCTTCAAGGCGAGGTAGTTCAACTCCGAGCGTTATGGCCGCCCAACTCGAAGTTCAACTGGTTATCAGCAGTTTCTTCAGTTCCTATTATTATTAAGAATTTCTTGCATATTTATGTAGTTTATTTTATTTATCTCCTTGCTTGCTTGTATTATTTACGCAGACCACAAAGTAAAGGTTTGTGGAGCGTCAAGGCTTACAGGCTTGAGTGACGGACGAACTGCTTTAGAGCCAGTCACAGCACCATCTGCCAGCGGCAAGGAACTCAAGTCATCGGTATTGTCTTTTGCACTACTTCCACTACTGGCCGAATGAATCTTAAGCTTTTGACCAGCCAGACGTGTAGCAACTGTAGCAAGCTCCGCAGCTTCTTCAGGTGATGGGGCCTTGACTGCTTCATTAAGCTTATCACACACCATGTCAGCCTGGCGCTTTAGTGCTAACCTATCTAGATAGATTTGCTCCCGAGCCAGCTCAACCTCTTGTTTCTCTGCGGCTAAAGCCTTTTCGAGCTCTTCGAATCGCTTCATTTTCAGGCTTAGTTTCTGTAATTCCGCGTTAACCAAAAGAGCCAAATTATTTTGTTGCGTAGACTTCTCTGATTCTAACAGTTCTCCCGACCGCTTCGTCAATATATTGCTTATCTCGGTATCTTCCTTCTTGATATGATCCTTGTCTTCCTTCTTAAGATTCATCATAAACTGTTTCAGTGCTTTATAGACATTGTCACTGGGCTCAGTCTTGCTGTCACTGCCAACGGTTACCTCTTTTGAGCCTTCCACTGCGGCCCCTGGCTGGTAATTTCTAACCAGGTATGGGTCTTCTATCGGCAGCTGCAAAAATTTATGAATACAGCTCTCCCGGTTTCGGGTGCCTACATGGTATGCAATTGAATTCCAATCATCTTCGTACATTTCCACACCTTCTAATAATAGGAGAACCTCCTGGTCTGACCACTCTGTTGCTGAGGCCTGAGTCTGCTCAATTTTTATGAAATCTGCGCTACTGAAGTTGGCAGGAAACAAGCCATTCTGGAAACAGAGAGCACTGATCGCTTGCTTGGATCGCAGATTATGATATCGAATCTTAGTGACATCGTCTCCACACGTATAACAGTTGTAAGTCCTAGTATTGATAGCACTAATTTGACGTTGGCTCTCATCATGTAGAGCAATAGCATCAGCTGCAGAATCGTAAAAATTGCGTCTTATGCTTAAAGTGGTGATACCAGATTCTGGCTTTTTAGTTTTGGCTGCTTGGTCTGTTTCGACTTCAGCTTCTTTTTTGACGACACCATTGGTAGTTCCATTGCTTTCGTCTTGACCCTTGGCTTCTTCAGAAGTTTCTAGAGCATGAGTTGTAGAATTACACTCCTTGCCATCGTCACTTGATGCAAGGTCTGTAGAGGGAACGAATGGCTGTAAACCTTGTGGTGTATCTAAAATGACCTGGAAATGTCCAGTGAACTGAGGACCAATAAATGATGGTCTAGTCTCAGGGTCGATCTGATAATTAATGAGTCCCCATTGTTCAAGGAAGGCGTGTACTCTCATTAAGGTGCAAACATCGCCAGCGAGATTTCTGCGGCACGCAGTAACAGTCAGATACTCGGTAGGATTCAGACGGTACGTATCAACCATGAAGGTTCTGTATTCTGTGTAAATTTCAGCTGTTTTTGTTCGATGTTTGTTGTTGAAAAATTCAGGTAAAGACCGCTTTTCAATGTCGTGTATTTTGGTTCGGTCAAACCACGCAGCAAATGATGGAATGACTACTCGGTAGGTCTGCTTGGCTAGAAAGCTACGCGCTTTATCTTCGATTCTGCGACGGCTATCCTCATCGCTGACCTTTTCAGAAATTGTTGTAGAGTTCACGGCAGCTTCAGCATCTGGTTGAGTCGCATCGCCCATATCAACATCTTCAGAGCCATTCTCAGTTGATTGATTATTATCTAAAGGTGTCTCAGCCAATGAGCCATTGTTCTCCTCAGCGACGCTTTCATCCCTAGGTTGTGGTGACATCTGAAAATTTCGAGGATACAAAAGATAGGGGAATATAAATAAATCGGTTACGATATTGAATTAGTTGTGTCAAATCAAAAGACAAGTGTAGTTTCGCTGGTATTAGACCGGAAGCTCGTTTGAAAACGTCTTGTGGAAGTAGGTCTTTATTGCGGATTGTTTACGCGTTTTTGCTGCCCATAGATAGAAATGGTTGGTGATGTTTTAAGGTGAAAAACAAAAAATTTGTATCAAGAACGTGGTGGTGTTGGCAGTGCTGTAAAATACGTGTTTTTATCATTTTGTTAGGTAAAAGATAGTACATCACATAATCAAATTAGGTAATGATGACAGATCTATGTGTAATTGTTAATTGGGAAAAATATATAGGCCTAAAAAAGAAAAATAAATAGAAAAAAATTTTGAAATTCAGAATCCTGAAGCTTACTTAAATATTCAAGTCGAAAACATAGCGAGGAAAAGTTATTTTTACTCTCCAGTGCTCTGTTTGGCTTTATCTAATTCAATAAAATACGCTTAATTGATGAATAATGTATGACACTGATACTTCCCACGGATCACCTGCTGAAGACATCTTCGATCATGCCGTGGAACACACTTCGAGCCCGTCTTCGTATGACGAGGTAGGTTTATGTAAACGAATGATTTCTGATTAACCTGATTAACCTAGAGCGTTAGACTCGTGAAAACACTCCTAGTGATACCAAGGTAGTATCTGAAGGCAAACGCTATGAGCGCCTAAAGTTCCTGATTGAAAAGTCCAAAATTTATTCCTCTATCCTGGCGGAAAAGCTCGCAGCGTCGTCAAGCATTGATGACACTGATTTGGAACGCGCACTGGTTGATGGAAAACGATCCCGTGAAGGTTCTAAACGAGAGAAAGGTTCAAAGCGGTTGCGTAAGAACAAGAACGGTCATGCTGTTACTACTGAAATATCTACATCAAAATTTATGCAGCCTAAACTACTAACTGGAGCTACGTTACATGACTATCAGCTAGAGGGAGTGGCATGGTTAATTTCATTATATGAAAATGGTCTCAATGGAATTCTTGCTGATGATATGGGCTTGGGCAAAACAATTCAGGCTATTGCATTTTTTGCATACCTTGTAGAAAATGGGGTAAGCGGACCCTTTTTGATTGTTTCACCTCTAGCCACGTTAGATCACTGGTGCGCTGAATTCAAAAGATATGCTCCAGAAATAGGTGTGGTCAGTTATTATGGGTCCAAAGGCGACCGCAAGGACATCCGCCGCAAGTACTTTGGTAAAAACAACGTATCCAAGTCTTCAGTTATAATAACTACATACGACATGGTTATACAAGATTTTAAAAGCTTTGTTAGATATCATTGGAAGTATTTGGTAACCGATGAAGGTCATCGGTTGAAAAACACTAACTCTGTTCTGCTAAGGCAACTTAGAGGTTTGAAAACTTCCAGCAGGCTTTTGCTATCGGGAACTCCTTTACAAAACAACATGAGTGAGCTTTGGACTCTACTGAACTTTTTGCTTCCAGAAATTTTTTCTGACATTGATCTCTTTCAGGCCTGGTTCGATGACGGTACAAATTTCACCTCTTCAGGCAGGCTCAAAAAAATCGACTCCAAAAGTAAAAAATTTCTTCAATTTGACCCTGAAATTATTACCAAAGTGCACGACATTCTACGGCCATTTCTGCTCCGACGATTAAAGTCTACTGTGCTAAGTCATCTGCCTCCTAAGCGAGAATATGTGATTTATTCTCCTATTTCTGATGTCCAGCTTATGCTATATAAAGAGACCGCACAGGGCAACATCCGCAAGTTTCTTGAAGAGGAACTTCTCAAAGCCCACGACCCTAACGGTGCGAAAAAATTCCGTGAAAGAGATGAAATTGCTCGGCAGAAAGGTGCGGCACCTCAGTACGATGAAGAAATTGATTACGGCAAAATTGATGAAGATATGATGGCTCATATCTATGATGGCGATGAAATTGCCCTTGAAACCGAAGCAAGTCTGGAAAGCCATCAAGCAGAGCGCCAGCTTGATGATGATTACGAGTCTGATCTCGCTTCTGACGATTTTTCAACCAACTCAATTCGGCCCAAGCGACGTTGTAAAAGTACCCGCAAGCGTCTTATTCCAGAGGATATCACTAAAATTAAAAACAAGCAGAAGACATGTGACACTGAGGTAAATGTTGCTAATAACGAAGACTATCTGGACTATCAAGAATGCCGAAAACAACTGAGTGCTAGAAAACTCATGAACTGGATTTCAACTCTTCGACTCGTGTGCAACTCTCCTTTTTTGGTGGGCTATCCTTTTAACATACCCGAGGATGAGGAATTAGGACTTCTTTTGCCATACTCAGGAAAGATGGGTACTCTCGACGTACTCTGTCGAGGTCTTATTAGAAGAGGTCATCGAATTCTGATATTCTCTCAATTTTTATCAATGCTGGATGTTATTGAAGACTGGGCCACCATGTTGCGCAATTGGAAGGTGTGCCGAATTGATGGAAGAACCAAGTATGAAGACCGAATGGAAGCAATTGAATCGTTCAATACTGACGAGAGCAATAAAATATTTTTACTGTCAACAAGAGCCGGTGGTTTAGGGCTCAATTTGTCGTCGGCAGACACTGTGATTTTATTTGATTCTGACTGGAACCCTCAGATGGATTTGCAGGCCATGGATCGTGCGCACCGTATGGGGCAAAAGAAACCCGTTATTGTATATCGTCTGGCGACCTGCAACACCATCGAACAGCGAGTCCTAGAACTTGCCAGTAATAAAAGGGAATTGGAGAAGATGGTAATTGAAAAGGGGGATTTTAGTGGATTTAATCGCGAGCACCCAGCATTTGTCGACGAACCAGGGAGCCGTAGTGAAATGGTTGTGGCGCTTGCCGATTTAATGAGCGACGAGCATTTGAAGACTTTGAAGGAGACTCAGAAGAATGATTGTACGCTTTCGTCAGAAGTCCTAGAAAAACTCTTTGATAGAAGTCCCGAGGCGTACTCTCAGCGGGATACTGACCTGCCTAGTTTCATTATTTCTACTGATACAATCTGATCTCACTACTCGTCATTTTAGCATTTTTTATTTTTATCATTATTTTTTATTATTATTATTGTCAATCACTAGTTAGTGCATTGTATTAGCATTTTAATCTATAGCATTTCAAAATCCCTGATATAAACAAATCAAAAAAAAAAAAAAAAAAAAAACCATCAAGCCATTTTCCAAAATTCTAACACCCAATTTCTTGAAGTCAAGTTCTACTAAGTTTTTTTTTTTTCTCGGATAAAAACACTCAAGGTCTCCCAGTATTCCACCAACTCATCATTCAATTTAGAAATGGCTTTTATCGATTCATTGCTTCAATCTTTGCCTACCGCTCCAGGCCTTTTGCCTAGCTGGCTTTTGTTTGTATGTTACATCGTCTTTTTTGCTTATATTCACATGTAGCTATATCCTTTTTATCTCGTTCATACTGACATCGGATATTTAGATCTCGGCTGTTTCAATCTTTAACTCAACCCAGACCTATTTGAATGGAGTTGTACTTACCAGAAAGGTTTATGATAACAAGCCCGAAGAAGGTATGAAATTTTGATCAGGGTGACGCAGTAGAGCTTGTTTATCTAAATACACCATGTTTAGCCCCAGTTGACTGACGAATCCCCTTTCGACTTTAGTTACCCCATTATCTGCTAGAACCTTTGGCACTTGGACTGTCCTTGCTAGTATTATCCGATTCTACGGTGCTTATTATGTGAATGATCCAGTGTAAGTTTATTTTTTTTTTTGGATTTTTACCGTTTGGTTTGATCTTTACGATATATACTCATATGCTAACTAAGTTAAGGATCTATAATATGACCTTTTTGACTTTTGCACTTGCTGGATTCCATTTCGGTTCTGAGTGGCTTTACTTCAAGACCGTCAAGTTTGGAAAGGGTCTTGCTGGACCTTTGATCACTGCCTGTAAGTTTCAACTTCTATTCCAACTATTACCATTGCAACTTTCTAATATTATCGTTAAGCTCTATCGATTGTTTGGATGACCCTTCAAAAGGATTTTTACCTTGGTGCCTAAACTTAACCTCTATGTCTACTAATCCTTGAAAGGAATTCATGAAATTTACAATAAAAGAGAAAATTTAATGGCAGTTAACACATACAACATAAAAAAAAGGAACAATAATAAAATAAAAAGTAGTCAAAATAAAAAGTCAAGGGAAACTATTAACTAGTTTTGGGTAGGGTCCTGGCGCTTCAGTATATCTACCACAGGTCCTAGTAATCGCTGGAATGCACTCTTATCCAAAGTAACAAGACGCAGCTTTGTTTTACTGGTTACTGTGGCTTGACGAGGAAGATCATTTAGAAGTGCAATTTCTCCAAAATAACCACCCTTAGTCAAGTCTTGCACTATGCCCTCTCCTTCCTTAGAAACTTCAGCCTCTCCACTCTCAATAATGTAGAACTGCTCGCCGACATCGCCTTCCTTGATGACAACCTGACCAGGCTCGTATACCTCGGAAGACATGGCATCTGCAAGTTTGCTGAGTTCATATGAATCCAAGACGCTAAGAACAGGCACTTCCTTAAGGAACTCTCCATATAATTTTCGCTTGGTAGAAGTCTTGTCTAGCAAAATACGACGGAAGGTCATTCTATCCAAAGCCCATAGCACAGCATCAGAAGTGGCTGTGACTGTAGCAGCACGAGGAGCGTTGTACATCAGAGCAAGCTCGCCAAATGAAGACCCAGAGCCTGCGCTGCCAACCTTTTCTCCGTTGACCTTAAAGTCCAAAGTACCACTCTCGACAATGTAGAAAAAGTCACCCTCATCACCCTGTTTGATTACATCTGTACCAGAAGAAACCTTTTTTTCGTGAAGAGCAGATAAGACGCTTTTCAAGGATTCTTCGTCAAGGTTGCTAAACAAAAAGTTTTTGCCAACAGATTTGTTAAGTCGCTCAATCTGGGCAGGAGTTAAAGTACTCGTACTGGGCTCAAACGAGGCGCCGGTAAACGAGGTAGGAGTAAGACTTTCAGCACTAACAGACGTTCGTCGGTTGGCATTAAAATTAATTGGGAAATGACCACCAAGACGGCCAGCGGTGGCAGCAGCAGCAGACCTCAAAGAGCCTCCAAACGAAGTAGAAAATAAGCCATTACCGGCACCTGCGGCTTGAGAAGGCTCTTTGGACTCATCTTGAGGGCCTGGACTACCAGATAACTTGCCGTCCTTTGCAAAAAGTTTTGTTTTAAATGCAGAAAAGTGGCCAGTGTGTGGTTCTTCAGGGATAGCGTCCTTAATAGAAGGATTCACGTAGGCAGGGTCAACGCTCTCAGTATATGTGCGAGGTCTTCTAGATGAAGTAGTGGATGGGGACGCTTTGGCTGCAGATACCAGTTGTTCGCGCTCTTGTTCAAGGCGTAATTGAAAGTAATTGGCACAAAACTGGAGAACGTCGGTAGGTTGCTTTGACAATACCTCCTTATTCAGTGTGTTTAATTCGTCAACGTACTCCTTAGGAAGAGACATTATTGCGGGAGGGTAGTGGCTGTATTAGATTTGGTAGATTGGCAATATTGGTGGCAATAGCAAGCAGCAGAAATAGAGACAGATATACGTATAATAATAACAATCAATTGAATTGGACTTTTGGGTACACAATATAACGCAGTAATCAGTATCGAAGGTGTTGCTTGTTGAGGATGATAATGAGAATATGGAAGGATGGAAGGTGGTGGTGTTGTCTCTGGGTGGCTGCTTGATCAGAAAAAGGTCACAGCAACAAATAAAAAAACAAAAAAAATAAAAATAAAAACCAAGAAACAAGAAACAAAACTAATACTAATAATACTAATACTAATAATACTAAAAACGCTCTTTGTGCCAAAAACGTTCAAGTCTAATTTAAATTGTTCGCCAGTAAACTAGAAATTCTCTGCGGGCATGAAGCTCATAAGTATCTATAAGAGAACTCCATGAATGTTCGATAAGATTTAATTTGTAAATTGGTCTCATGTTACCTAACGTTGTACTGTGTACTGCTGATAGGCCGTTGGTGGGAGCGTTGCGATCATGCTGCTTGATGATAGACGTTTGACGCTTGGAGCATCATGAACGGAACCAGCCGTTGGAATAACCAATTGGCACTGTCAAATGGATTTCAACTACGAGAACATGAGGTCTTTCTTGGGGGTACGCAAGCTTTAAGGGGCGATCAAGAAGCTGCTGGTATCCACAACTATCATTAACATGGCTGCATCGGGGCTTTAGAGATAGCGCACCTTTTAATTGGCTATTTGCTCATTCAACGTTGTTGCTTAACCAGGACATTTAACTGTTCTATTTCATCAGAACTACAATCCAGAAATCCCCTTCCTGCTTCTCGCTGCTTAATAGTCGAGTTATCTTTACGTGTTGCACTCTCTGAAGTTGCTTAATTCATTTGTGCATAAATAATTCAAGAAGCGAGATTAAAGAATTCATTAGTACAAGGATTAACAAGGCATGGCTAATTAGAACTACGTTGATATACTATTAATCATTAATGATCATTATAGCTGTATACATATTCTGAAGTGAAGCAATAATGACCACTCTCATGCTCTCGCTCTATGGACCTGCCAATAATCCAAAAGCTAAGATTCTCTGTATCTATCCGTGAAGGTTGGGCATGGATTAGGTTTAGAACTTGATAGCACATTGAGTCCATAAATAGTCGGGCCGCAGTATAAGATCCTTAAATCACTATGCTAGACTCACTCCTTGCTGACCACAGAGCTGGAATCATAGATACTTAGTCTACTGTATGAAACCAGCAAATAACAGTGGCAATAGTCCCTGAGTTAAGCTACCAAAATTCGAGACATATTTGTAAGACCAATATTTTTCTATTTGTCTATTGATCTAATATGGTACCGTTCGTAACATTTGCTTTAGTAGATTTATCTTTTTCACTCAATATTTTTTGTTTCAGTACCAACAATTAACTAGCATCTTTAGCCGAATATTTGTCATATTAAGGCTGTTGTACCTATAAATTAGAACGTTATCATCCCACGATATTAATATCCGTTTTTTCGACGGAATACTCGGAAGTGTTTCTAAATTGAGAGAACTTAGGAAATTTAGGAACATAACCATTTGGGCGGCTAGATAGTAATCTTGGAGCGTGAAATTTCAAATGGAATAGAATTTCAATGTGATATATGTTTCACACAGAGAAATCATACATGTGAAGGCCTTTTTCCTACACAGGGTTCATAATCCTAGTCTCATAGTAGTGGAATTATCATTGCTGTTATTGTTTTATAAGCAAAAAAGGCTTTGTTGTGTCAACAAGTGATCTATGGAGTATATACTGTTCTTTACCCTTTCATAACGTATCTTTTCATCAATATTACAATCTTAATACTTTTATAGTATCAATAACTATTTCAATGTTAAACTGAGACTATCAGGTAAAAAGTGATACTTTTGTTATGAATCAACTGCTTTTGTTGTACTTGTCGTCATAGGAGAGGAGTAGAGATGTGTGGATTCTTGGGATCCTCTTAATTTTCTCTTAATTTGCTACCAAATTGAAAGCCTGTAGTTCGATTTGTAAAGAGGTTACTAGCATTTCTAATGTTGGCCTGAGGTACTAAATACCGATGCAAGAGGGCAAGTAGGGAAGCACCGATGCCTAGGCCTAAAGGACCCTTAATGTTAGTAAAACTCGTGTACGTAACTCTAGAAATGTTTTATACATTGTGTGGAACTTTTGACTGGTAAAGCGAATAGTCTGGTACTTTAAGATCAAATACTTCTTCACTGACTGAACACTTCATAAAGCTGATTTTGACTATTAACTCGAATAGTCTGTCCTTACTTTACGGTATAGGTTGAAATTTAAATCAATCAAGAGCAACATATCTCGAAGAGCACTGATAATTGTAGTCATAGTTGAGATCCATAAGAGCAATATAAACTCAATATAACGTTTGTAGTTTTGTGAGCATCCTAAATCTCCTTGACGGAGTAAAATGTATTTAGAGTATATATTGTTTATAGGTCTCTGAGATCATTTTTTCAATATTGGATAACGCTGAAAAAAATAAGGACGACATCCATAAACGAATTAAATATACTTGCCTTTTTATTATAAGACTATGAATCAGCTACATATCAATATATAGATGATCTAGAGGACTCTGGTGTCAGTGCATTACTGAAATAGTAAATACAGGACGTTCTTCCGTAGCTGAAAGCTTCAAAAAATTAAGAGACTCAAGCCTAACTTGGATGGTGTTGAAATTCTGGAGCCAAATATCTTTCAATGAAAGATTAAACCCGTAGCGTTAATAGAAGAATAATTATAAAAAGATATTGAACTTAAGTAGGCGGTTATTTTAAAACTGTGAAAATTGGTAGAAAGATTTGCCAAATGTTTTCATAGATTATGACAGGTGTTAAGCTTTCTGTAAAAGATTGCTGGCTGAAGTGTTTCAATCGTTTATATTTCTGGTTAAATTTTAGAAATGTAGCTAAGTATAACTGGACTTTATCTAGTTTCTCATATCCTAGCATCTCATTTCGACATACATTGAGGATACTTTTAATTCTCTCAGTAGTATAAAATCGAATCTATGATCAGAGTTTTCAAAATATTGTATATCAAGTGAATAGGGTAGCATTAGTAACTTCTATCGAGATATTCAATCGGTAGAATTGATAGTTCCTACAGCAAATGGTTCAGGAAAAGTTTGGTTAAGCAAATCGAGAGGTGTCCTAGAAAAAGCAATAAGCGGAATCAACTGGTTTTCATATTTTTTCGTTTCTTGTAAATTAAATTAGTCAACAGAAAATTTTCTAATTAGCTGATATTTGAAATTAGAGTAGATAGTTATTTGGTACTGGACACAAGGCAAACCATACGCTCTTGCCTGTTTAAAAACTGTTACATGTTCCAACAAGAAAATTTCAACAGATCCTATTTGAAATTAACCTCAGCAAAATTCCTGAATTTTTGAGAATCAATAATATTTGAGTCTAATTGTTGCTGTGTTTTTAGTCAATCAGCAAATTAGTGATGTTCCTAGCAGATAGATTCCAAATATTAAGAGTTTTCATTACAGTTTCTTACTAGTATATATTAAATTTCCTCTGCACATATAAATCACTGATCAAGTATCAATAAAATATTCAAGCATGAAAATTTTGATGGATAAGTCGAGATCTTTGAATATATATTTTATCTTCTTGTTTAAAGTCTAATTGCTGATTTTTTTTTTTGATTTCTAGCCTATGATATCTTGATACACTCCTTAAAACTTTGGTTATTATATACTAAGTCTTAATTTTGAATTTTAGTTTTTATTTTATTGTGAAACCAAAAATAGATGTTCTTTAAATAAGTGAAACTGCTTATGATCAATGTATAAAGTAAAATCCATGTTAATATAATTTTTAACTAAAGGAAAAAATACTACAAGTTTAGCCTATATTGGTCCTACCCAAATGTTATAAGCCTAATTAAAGTATTCAATAATTATTCATGAGCAACCAGTTGAGTTACAGTTTTTGTAATTGGTAGTTTTAATTGTACTTCTTCTTCTAAACAAGACTTCTGCAGTTTTCAGAAGCATAAGAATTCATGTGCTGGTTTTCAATTTAGTTTATTTCAATTTGCAGGACATACAGTTGACATGTACCAGCAGTGTAAGACAAATTATTGCAGTCTCAATTTATTTGAAAACATTTTGGTCATAATATGTGGCCCAATTTAAAGTATGTCACTTTAAAATATCTTTTTATCCATCTACAAATAGTTCGTTATTGTTAACCTTTCATCAGTTTACACTTTACTATATGCATTTAAAATTAAAATTTAAAATGCAATTACTTAAACATTGATATGAAAAACTTAACTGGATGTTTCTACATTTTGTAAATATTTCTAGAACCTATCTACCCATCGTACTAGAACTGGTATCATATCTATTGTGTAATTTTCCACTAAGTTTTGTAATATTGACGCCTAAGAATATCCTTGTCAACTCTAGTTATATGTTGTTGTTTTTATTTATTCAAAAATGCTTCTATTGGTATTTTATAAATACAAAGATGCTGCTGAAACCAAATCTCTCTTGATCAGTTCCATTGCATTTTGCATCTTTTCTTGCAGTTCATTATTTCCAATAATCTTTGCAGCCTCCACCATTTGCCTAATCAGTTCTTCAAGTCTTCTAAATAGACGAATCAAACTTCCTTCATATACATCAGTCATTTTGCAAATTTGAGCAAATGTAGCTCCTTTACACCAATGGTATACCACATCCATAAGCTCAAACTTGAATTTGCCAACATATTCATCAACTACAATGTTAAGTTTACAATGTCGAGAAACTTGTGCAATTCGCTTAGCAATGTCCTTGAGTGCATTGTAGGGTCCTTGGAGCTCGGTACCTAGAGCAGGTGCTTCTTTGGTCTTTTCATCAAACACAAAACAGCTTAATAGAGCAGCACACTGTTCTGGAGAAAGATCACTAAAGGTACCGTTGAAAATCATTTCAGTTAATACCAGCTCATCTCCACTAGAGATTTCACATGCAACACGACCCTTGAGCTCGACAATGTCAGCAGGAGTAGTAAATTCAAGTTGACGCAATACTCGTTTACGACATCTCAGTTCATCTAGCTGCATGATCGATTGTGCCTTGGTCAATTTGCTCTTAACTTCTTTTCCTTGTTTGACTAAACTCATCTTTTCTGAGTATTGATTATAAAGGTCAGTCAAGTTAGGCGAATTATGGAGCGGGCTGGCGTGCAGTCGGGCCTCAAGTAATTCCACCTTTCGAAGGAGTTTCAAAAAGGTCTCATCACTAATCTTCATATTCTTTACTGGGTTGAGTAAATCTAGTCCATCGGGGAATCGTCGCTTAACTTCGTCAATGCTCTTTTTTACAGTTCGTCGCTGGTTTTGGGCGGTCAATTCTTTAGGCATGTAAATACGTAGATTTCCTACCTCGTTCAAGGAGTCAAGCGTCACAGATAGAATTTCCATTTTTCCGTTCTTGTCATTAGCTCCAGGTGAAATACCAGGGTGCAACACAGGATTGCCTGAGCGTTGCAGATTAATAGGTGAAGCAGCAGACAGCCATACCAAAACTTCGACCAGCACAGATTCGTGATCTGGGTAGGGTTCGTTGTTTTTACCTGGTTTTCTTCGGTTAAAATTGACTATAGCACCCCAGCCAAAGTCCATATCTTTCACCTTAACATGAACTAAACGGCCAGATTGCAAGAATGGAAGAATATAATCAGGATGGGTAATGACCTTGCGAATGTCATCTTTGTACCCTGCCAGTTGTTGTCGTAAGTCGTAATATTCTCGTACTTGTTCTTCATCATCAATAGTTAAAGAAGTGACTTTTTCTTTTAGTCCTTGAAGTTCCTGCTCATATTGGGGAATGTTTTCTTGATTTTGAAATTGGTAAAAGCATCGTTCCAACATGAACTCTGGTGAAATACCTTCCACACGAAGCAAATTAAGAATCATGTTGTAACTGAGATGGAATGCAGAGTCCAGGCGATCAGCCTCACCCTTTACCATGCTTTTTGCAATTGCAGGCTCCATCTGTTCATCAAGCATCATAATAACAATACCACGATCATCTAGACCACGTCGACCGGCACGACCACTCATCTGAATATATTCACCTCCAGAGACCCATCTGAAATCCTTACCGTCGAATTTTCGTACATTTGTGAAAACAACTGTTTTGGCGGGCATATTAAGACCGATGGAAAATGTTTCGGTAGCAAACAGTACCTTAATTAATCCTTCTTGGAATAAAATTTCAATTACTTCCTTGAGAATGGGAAGAAGTCCAGAATGATGAATACCGATACCTCTTCGAAGGAGTGGAAGAATATGCTCAATTTGGGGAAGTTGACGATCTGCCTCAGAAAGTTGCGAAATAGCATTCTTAAAAACCTTGGAAACCATATCAGACTCCTCACTAGAATTAAAGTCGAGTTTGCTAATTTTTAATGCAAGAGCTTCACATTCACGTTTGCTGAAACTGAACACAATGACTGGGTTGTAATTTTTCATCATAATCATCTTGACAATTTTATAAATATCAGAGACATCTAAAAATGAGTTAGAAAATGGTTAGCTTTAACAAAATCAAATAGTAACATACCTTTCTTGCCTCCCTTAGCAATTTTTCCCTTCTTGTGCTTGGCATCTACAGAGGCCGAGTCCTCTCCCATCTTATCTCCCAGAGATCCCATTGCTTTTTGAAAGTTTTCTTCTCTGAATACACCCTTTTCGTCCACAACCAAATGGATACCTTCACCACCAGCAGGAAATAGATAATGTTGTAAAGGTGTCGGTCTGAAATTTGTATAAACAACGTGACAAGGTTGGCCATGGGTCTTGCAAATCCATTCAGCAAATTGCATTGCGTTAGGGATAGTGGCAGACAGAAAAACGTAATGAACATTATCAGGCAGCAAGATAATTGTCTCCTCCCACACAACACCACGCTCGGCATCCCTCATGTAATGAATTTCGTCAAAAACAACCCAGGCAACTTCACGCATAATCTCTGAACCACGGTAGAGCATTGACCTTAAAATTTCGGTAGTCATAACAAGACATGAGGCTTCAGGATTAATTGTGACATCACCAGTCATAAGACCAACATCACCAAATTCGGCATGAAGTTCTCGGTATTTCTGATTACTTAGAGCTTTAATGGGAGACGTGTAGATCACTCGTTGTTTATCACGTAAACTCAGGGCGATGGCATACTCCGCAACTACAGTTTTACCTGCAGATGTGTGTGCTGAAACCAGTACAGACTCATTTCGTTCTATCGAAGCTACCGACACTGCTTGAAACGGATCAAGAACAAATGGGTATGTGCGAGCTGGGTTAATGGATTTATGTTGCGAAATAGGAACATAGTCGTAATTAGGAGGAAGAGCTACTTGATGTCGAACTTGATGTGAAAGAGTGACTTGTTTGCCTTCTTCCTGAGGAGCTTGAGGAAGCAAACCAGAAGACGCTTTCACTTCTCTAGAGGCTTCTGTTTCAAACGAATCAGTAACAACTGGTTTTGGTTCATCACTGGTAGAGCCTTGTCGTTGCTTCTTAATAACCTTGGGTTTAGTTACTTTCTTAGGATTTTGGGCTGATTCTTCCTTTTCTTCCGGAGTATGTTCTCGTTTGATACTAGCTGGGCTTTCAACAGAGGTGGGCTCCAGGGCCACGGGTTCCTCTTCAAAAACTCCAAACAAATCCATGGTTGGTATATTTCTTGACGAGTGGAAAATTGATCGCGAACATTTTCTTTCTGTATAAATTTTCAAATGATTATCCCAATGTTATGTAAGCCTCCGGGTAATTTCATAAATCTTGATGTGCGGCTGAAACCTTAAAACAAAGATATTGCAAATAATAATAAAAGTTCAAGTACAAATTACTTCGTGTTAAAGTATATCGTTGCTTAAGATTAAATGATATGATCAAACAAAAATATTTAACTGACTGGTTATATGAAACTTGATGCTATATTTCAATAACTTTAACTAAGGTTTCGGTAACTGGCCATCAAGAAGCACTCACTTTTCGAATAAGTAGGTTGAATGATTAATAGAGCTGATCATAATATTTAATAGATATATTTTAGGCTATATCATCATAGTTTTCAAGAATACAATATTGCAATACCGTATGGCCTATTTTTCTTGAGTTCCTGCTATTGAAGCATCCAAAACTTGTGCTACTTGAAGTTGTGAATTCAAAGATTAAATTTCAAACTTCTTGGTAATCCATCAATAACTAAGAATAATATTTCAGAAATAAAAAGTAAGTTAGGTACAAAATAACTCGAATTTCCACTATTTTAACTGTTTATATTTCCTTACCTCTGATGTGTCAACCAGTCAAATTTCTCGTTGTTCCTGACAATTTGGCCGAGTTGGTCTAAGGCGTCCGACTCAAGAGTAATCTTTCACTGATTGCAGTGCATTCGGATCTCGTAAGAGGCGTGGGTTCGAATCCCACAGTTGTCAGCTTTTTGCCAGTTTTATTTGCATTTTAGCACGCAAACGTCTGCTTTTAGATGGTCAACCATAAGGTGTAACAATAATTCAATCACGGCTTCCAGTTCCAGGTAAAGGTGTTGCCTGCTTCACCGTAAACGGGGTAAAACAACATTTCAAAACGAGTATTTCAGTTTTTCCTAGTACCGCTAGGTTATTTGAAACTTCATTTTCATAATTCACGAAAAATGGCTGACTGTTAAAGAGTCAAAGATCAAAGATCAGAATTAACAAATGGTTGGGATCTGAAATTTTACATAAATCATGCCTAACCCTGTTCTCCCAAGGGCACAAAAAAATTCCAAATCTTTTTTTTTTCATCTCAAAGAGATTATCATTAGAAAAATGGAGGAGCTCGTTATTTATGGTGCGCAGGCTGCTGCTGGCGCTTCAGGGCCCAGAACAAAAAAGGTATCCAGTGGAACTAGTACTGGGACAGGTGTCATTACTGTGTACGATTTACATTCAGGATCACCGTACCAAAATTTTAAAAACGTGACACTACCTCGAGGCTCATCACTACAAGCTTTAGACGCTTCAGATGGAAAAAGACTTTATAGCACGCAACATAATTCGTCAGTGATGCTCACATACCATTGGTCGCGAGAAAGTTGTGTTCAGACAATTGTGTTACCTGAAAAGCTGTCTGCCCTTAAAGTATCACCATCTGGAACATGGATTGTGGGTGGTGCACAGAGTGGAAGAATATATATGTGGGAGGTGCGGTCAGGAAACCTTGTAACTGTTCGAGAAAAGCATTACCAAGAAATCACTGCTATCAAGTTTACGGCGGATGAGACTTTTGTGTTTACAGGATCCAAGGATTCTACAGTATTAGGTTGGCGACTTATGGATTTGATCACTAGTTCGCTAGAAGGAGGAGTTAATTTTGGTGATCAAAGCATTTCGAATGATTCAAATTCAGTTCAACCTGTGTTTTCATGGACCAAGATTCATTCTTTGGAGATTACAGGATTATGTGTAGGTTACGGCCAGGGTCTTGACAACAGAGTCTACACTAGCTCGTTGGATAATACAGTGAGATGTTGGGATTTGGCGCAAAATGATTTGGTATCAACTTACGTTCTTCCTGAAAAAATCAGTGCTATGGCTATTGATCCTGCTGAGAGATCAATATATGCTGGGTTGGTTAATGGTGACATTCTTCTTATTCCCAGATACAAAGTCAACTCTTCAACAGGAGTTGTTGAAGGTCCACGAGGCAACAATGAAAAGATCACACTGAACTATGAAGATAATAGCGATATTATTCTTTCTCGACCAGATTCAGATATCAAGAGCAGTGTGACTTGCTTGGATATTTCTTTCGATGGAACTATTTTAGCGGCTGGATACTCCGATGGTCAAGTATATACGTGGGACATAACTACAAAGCAGGTACTGCGAAAACTACCCTCACATAAAGAAGCTATTTCCTCCATCCAAATTTTGAGCCGGCTAAAATCTGATTCTGCTCCAAAACAGTCAGTTGCATCCAGCAGTGGGGCCCTTTCTTCAGCTAGTGAAAAGGCGGATCAAGTATACAAGGTTCCATTTTTCAAGCGCATTTTGAACGATCAAGAGTTGAAAACCACTCACGAAGTATGGATGCAGCTTCCTGGGCAATCTCAAACAACCAGCAAGAATCGAGCAGGGCCTAGTGAAATCGAAAAGGTAAGATTAAAAGCTGGAAACTTTTCAGATCACAATTCAGATACTACACTTCAGGCACGTGTACAAGAGTTGGAAGGAGTCCTGGCTAAAGCGCAAAAATCATACACTGATCTGAGCAGAATGCATAAAGAACTTTGGCATATTCACACGGAAGAAAGTTGATAGATCTTGTAAATGTATATATATATATGTGTATAGAATATTAATTACATTGCTCGATCTGTTACAATGGCTTGAGCCTCTTGGTTGTAGCCTGCACCCAGAATGACTTCTCGATATGCCTCTTTAATCCCACCATACCAGACGCCTAATGTAGAAGCCTGTTTACTTACAAGTATTTCCAATAATTCACGACGTAGATTAAAAATCTCAGGTTGCCTAATGTTTTCTTTTGAAATGATGGAGTTCATGACTTGTGGCCAATCGTGGAGAAGTGTAGCTAAGCCAAAATTTGTTTTGGCAACAACAAGAAGAACAAGAAGCAGGTCACTGTAGGAAAGTGCCATTAGACGAGACTGGTCAGGACCAAGTTTGAGAAATGGTTGTTGGTATGAAAGCATATTGCGGATAATTGGAATTTCAGCTGATTTGAACTTGATGGAGTCAATGACATCTGGATGAGCTTCAAGTAAGTATTTGGGGCTTACAAACGTAAGCAGTGATATTCGGTCGTTTGGGTGCTGTGAATCTCCCATGACACTGGATACTATGTTATATTGTTGATCAAGCTCTCCAAATAAAGCAGGTTCCTGGTGAGAAAGTTCGCGGAAAAGAAGAAAGATTTCAGTGAGCAAAAAGCTCTGTACATCATCAACTTCATTTCGCATAGCAAATAATCCAGTAATAGCATTGATCTGCTGGCTAATGTCCTTCATCAAAGTCTTTGGATGGGCATTTTCAATAATTGTGCGGTAAAACTGAATGGTAGTCAAAGTTTGTAAGATATCCCAAGTCGGTGAGTTTGGATTATAAATTGATAATGGGAATTGGAGCAGAGTTGAAGGTACCGACCAATTTAAAGCCAGAATACTTTCTAGTAGTGACATGAGTCTTCCTTGTAATACAGCATTGTCTGAGTCATGGATTTGTCTGAGCATGCTTGACGAAGACTCTGAAAAAATTCGTTTAATGACAAGTTCACCCTTGTTGGCCAACTTGACTAAGGCATCGTGAACGGCCTGAGTGCATCGTGAATTAGGATCGGCAAAAATATCAAGCAGTTTATCAATAAGAGGCGTATTAGCTACAAGATCAGGAGGTTGAGCTTTCGCAATTTGTTTGATACAGATGGTTTGGAGTGGCGAAATGCCACTTTCGAGTCCAGCAGCAAGATCGTCAATAGAAATAAAACTGAGAACCTCATCAAACGACTTTGGAGCAAGAAGAGCTTCGATGAGTTCAATAACAGGTTCTAAGTCTTCTGATGAATTGTCACCGGGAGACTTTAATAGGCCGATAGAGATTGGAAGCAAAGAGATGATTACTTCGTTTGATGGTTCGTTATTTTCATCGTAGAAAAGAGATTTATCTAATCTTAACTGGTCAGTCATGCGATTGACCAACTGAATATCTAGAGGAACTTCATTCTGAAGTACAGAAGATAGATGGGCCTGGCATAAGGCTACAGATTCCAACATGTTGCGTGGAAGGTATGAGGGAAAGTGTCCCAAAAAAATATTAACTTTTATTTCACAAGGCTATTTAATACAAAATCTACTTTTTCTTTGGTTCTGGCGGGGGCGATAAATCACGATTGAATCCTCCAGCACGGTTCCTATAAAATTGTTAGTAAAGAAAAATCAATAAGTAAATAAGGAGATTTAGTAACTTACATGTACTGGCGGAAAGAGCTTGCTTTAGGCCTTGAAACGCTGCCAACATTTGTTCCAGCAACTTTCTTGTCTTTCGTAGTATTGAATGACGAAAATCCCATCATTTTTGCCATAAGATCTTCTTCTTCTTCCTCATTGTTATCCGTTTCGTCTTTACTGGCGGTTTCTTGAGGCTCTGGCGATTTTGATTTAGACCGAGGCTTGCTGGGTAGGTTTGCAGGTGGTTGGCCTTTGCTAGAATCCTGGTCATCTAGGTCTCTATACTTTACGCTTTCTCGAGACCTGCGATCTCGACGATCCCATTCGTCTTTTCTATAGCTGTCTCTATCACGATCCCGGTCTTCTCGTCTGTCTCTGTCTCGATCTCTATGGTCGTCCCTTCGATCCCTGTCGTCACGTCGTTCTCGATCCCGTCCTCTGTCTCTGTCTCTGTCATCTCTCCTTTCACTATCTCGACTTCTCCTGCTATCTCTTTCGTAGCCCCGATCCCTACTATACCTGCTACTATATCCTCTCTCATAGTCATCTTTTCGTCGGTCGTACCGGCTACTTTCGTAGGTACCACGACTCGCTGGTGGAGACCGGGATCTCCGACTTGATCCTTTATAAGATGAAGAATGCGACGCGTCCGTGCTGTCCTTACGATCTTCGTAGCTTAACACATTTCTCCGATGTCCTGACATTTGCCTCTTTTTGTGTTGTAGTGCAGAGATTTAGCTCACACAAGAAAAATAAAAAATTCAAGTAAATAAATAAAAAATTAGAGAAACCAAATTGTAATCCTCCCATCTGTGTTATTGTTTATTTCCCCCATTACCATTATCTAGATCAGCGATATGGATATTCGCGCTAAGTTTAAAGTCCCGCCAGGTTTTTCAGAACGGCGAATGCCGTCACTGTACTCTGACTTTAGGACTATTAAAGAGTCGAATACAGAAGGATATGATGCCAATATCGCTACTTGGAAATCAGTTCTCACGGAAGCATTGGCTGCTGGTACTGTGTTTCCAAATGCTGTGGTGCTCACAGCGGGAAGCACAATGCTAGAGAATTTTGATAGCAGCAAGTTTGGAAGACCGTTAGCTCTAGATTGTGTTTTAGTAAGTTGCGGTTGATATGGTTTTATTCGATAATACTAATAAGGTACAGGACCAATGCGTAGCGGAAGGGTCAATAATCCCAGCCGGACAGTTTACATCTTCCGAAGCATCTATCTATTATAAACCAAGGTGGTGGACACCTCCTACACCTTCATCGGTCATGTCATGGGCCCTTACTAAAACCGGACTTTACTCCAATACGTGGAAGTCAGCTGGAGCGACTCCAGGTAGTCTGAAGAACGAGCAGTATGTGGTAGTTGCTATACTTGAAACTACGGCCAAAGCATTACTTGAAGCAGTCAGAAAGCATCAAGATTCAAGTCACAACTTTGCAGGTTCGGGAGGTGCTGGCTCGTATACTCAAACCGTTTACACCAGAGAACTGTTTTACAAATTGTTTCAAGAGTTTACAGCCACCAATAACCACCAAGGATCATCGACAATTAAGATCAGTTCACTTGACCTTGACATTCTGTTAATTTATTTAAGCCGTGATTTACCTCGGGTTTCAGTTAAAGACGATACGATTAAAATCAATCTCAACGCAACTTCGTACGCAGATATTGTACCTGTTTCTGAGCAAGACCGAGCTGTGGCGAATTTAAGGCAAACGGTTCATGATGTCGTTAAACGTATCGATGGGTTAAGTGCTCGAATTGAAACGTGCGATAAAAGTGCCAAAGAGGCATTAGCAGGCGGAAAAAGTAACGCAAAAATCATGGCCAAGTATGCTATACGATCTCGTAAACTGGCCCAAACTACACAGGAAACATCTTTAGACATGTTAGCCAATTTGGAGCAAACACTTCTTAGCATTGATAATGCTTCGTCGACTGTTGATATTATGGCATCGTTACGAAAGGGTGTAAATATATTGTCGTCGCTCAACCAAGCAGTTGGTGGAGCTGAGAAGGTTGCAGAGCTGGTGGATGAGTTACACGATACTCAAGCAGATACCGATGAAATTGGACGTGAAATCAGTAGTCTGGCAGGTAGTGTAGATGAAGCTGATCTGGATGAGGAGTTGGAGCAGATGCTGGCAGAAGAGAAGGCCAAGGAGAAGGCAGCCGAGAAGCCCAAGACTGAAGATACCAAAGAAGAGCTTTCTGTGGAAGATCAACTCAAGACCGCACCCGAGCCACCTCATACAATTCCTGAAGCCAAGGTTGATACTGAGGCTGATGACCTAGCTAACCAGCTATCTCAAGTGCATATTGGATAGCCTAATTTTTATACATGAATTTGTTCTGTTTTGATTATCATTAAAATTACATTAATAGGTTTGTTTTTGTTTTTAATTTTTTTTTTTTTTTCCTTTTTTTCTTCTTTTTATTAGCTACAAGACATTATGAAAGTGTAAGGCCGAAATCTAGTACTTTTTGCTGGCAGACAGATCGCTGTAGACATCCAAAGGAGAAGGAGTGATGGGAGTCTCCTTCCAAAGGTTAGGAGTCAAGAAACCGTAAGTGTTTCCAATGGCAACAAAGGTAGCCTTGAGAGTGTTCTCAATAGTTCTGGTAGAACCGGAAGAAGAAGTGTAAGCATCCTCAACACCAGCAAGCTGGAGAAGCTTCTTAACGGCAGGAGAGGCAACGACACCGGTACCACGGGGAGCAGGGATAACTCTGACAGCAACAGAACCACACTTACCGGTGGTCTTGTTGGCAAGAGAATGGGGCTGACCAAGAGAAGTACCCCAGTAACCTCTTCTGACGGGGATGATGGAGAGCTTGGCAATGTTGATGGCAGCACGGATGGCGGTAGCAACTTCCTTAGCAGACTTGATTCCGAGACCGACGTGGCCGTTAGAGTCACCGACAAGGACAATGGCCTTGAAACGAGTACGTTGACCGGCGGTAGTTTGCTTTTGAACAGGCTTGATCTTCATGACCTCATCCTTAAGTTCAGGAAGGAACTGGTCAATGATCTGGAACTCCTTAACGGGAAGAGAGTGGAAGTAGATCTCCTCAAGAGAAGTAATCTTGCCGGCCTTAACGAGACGACCGAGCTTGGTAACGGGTTGCCATCCCTTCTCTTCTTCACCACGGCGACCTCCACGACGAGGACCACCTCGGCCTCCACGGGGACCTCCACGGGGACCTCCACGGGGGCCTCCACGGCCGAATCCTCCACGAGAAGGAGCACCTTGTTGAGCAGCAGCATCAGACATGTTGTAGATTGTTGGTTGTTTAATTCGAAAAGTGTCGATTGAACAGAGGTTGTCGGTCAGTTGTCGTTAAACTGTTTGTAGGAGGTGTGTAAATCTGAATGAAAATTTTGGATAGTATGAGAGGAGAGAGGTTAATGAATTGCCTAATTGGGGACTGGGACTGATATGTACTGTGAACAAAATTTGAGCACAAAACTGTAAATGATGACTAATTATATATAAGCCAAGCCCTAATTAGTCAGCTACTAGGGCTGTCTTTGAGGGTCAACCAATAGTAACCACAGCAACGCAAGAACAATAAAAAAAAAAACCTGGAGAAGAGGGTGCTGTTCCGATTGTTTTGTCTGGGACCCAAAACACCGCAGATAGCAGCATTCGACAGCTTCCATTGCGGGCGTACAAAGTGGATGATGACGGGTATGACGATATGACACTGATAATTGGCAGGCAATTTCAGCAGCAGTCAATTGCAGTCAATGGCAATGGACAAATAGCAGAGAACCTATAAAAAGAGTCAAATGGAACTATAAAATGGCGTGTGGCCTGACCTGACCTCATTCTGTGTTCAAATGGTGGCAACAACGTGGAAAAACTCCCCAGAAAGGACAAAAGGCGGGACGAAGAACGAAGTGGAGGTTTATATTTTTTTATGTATATATATATAAATATATGGGCTCAAGGTTGCTACTTGGTAAAGAAATTTATTTTTCTACCACCAATTTTCTATCCAATCTTAGCTTTTAACCTATTCTATTTCATCAATTCCATTTATTTTACTTTTTCTCAATTCTCTTTATTAAACAACATTCCAGTATCAGTCTCATATCATCATCATCATCATCATCATCAACATGTCGTAAGTACCTGAGGTTCATGGTTGATAGTCGCGTCAATTACACACTAACCTCATATTTAGCTACGCAGATGCATCAATTCGAGGAGCCGCCCAACCTGACGGCGAAAACACCGTTCCCATTGAGTCTGTCAACATAACTCCACAAGAGGTCAAGGCTGCAATTGACAACAAACCCGAGACTCCTGCCGAGACCGAGGTTTCCGAGGCAGTTGAGTCGCTTGAGTCTAAAGCCAGTGCCGCTGCTGAAAAGGTCGAGGCTGCTGCTAAGGACGCCAAAAAGTCCACAAAGAAGGCGTTTGACAAGTCATTAAAGGAGCTTGAAGACGATCCCTGTGCATCCACAGGGCTTCTTGTTGGCGTGTTGTCTGCTATTGCAGTTACCGTTGGAATTGTGCAAAAACGAAAGGGCAATGCAGCTGGTGTTTCAGTCGAACAAGGTGTGTTGGTTGGAGCTGGTATTGCATTGGTTGGAGCCGGTTATTACTATTTTTTGACTCAAGGCAAGAAGAAGTCAGCTTAGTGAGCTGAGAGAAGGGAAGAACGAGAGAGCAGTTTAGTAGAGGGAGTAACGAGCTCTTCTAAATAAACGCATGTTTTATATATGTCTATATATATAAGAAGGCCAAGTAGACGGTTACGAAAGTAGTCACAGAAACAGAATAACCTCAGTACTCGCAAGTTGTATATGACTAGTAATTGAACTATACAGCGCTATATCGCTATAGTAATAGTAAAATAAATAAACAAATAAATAAACAAATAAATGAACAAAAATGACAGGTTTCTCTACCATATCCTTGAGTTTAGATTTGAAACCGCAGTAAGGCAGGTATTAAAGACTAGGCAGCGAATGCGATAGGAGAGTGAATAACCCGTTGAGTTGAAATTGAATTGATTCCAAGTTTTCAGTTGTGCCTGAGTGAGATTTGATGGACCATGAAGTTTATGATGAAACGAAACGAAACGTAACAAAACAAAGCGAAGTCACAGTAGTAGTAGTAGTAGTAGTAGTAGTAGTAGTAGTAGTAGTAGTAGTAGTAGTAGTAGTAGTAGTAGTAGTAGTAGTAATAGTAGTAGTAGTAGCAGCAGCAAGAGCAACAGAAGGTGCCATTTTATAGTTGTGGGTTGTTTGTGATGCGAATTAAACTTTGATTTTCGTAAAATGTTTAACTTTGATAGTTGATAAAGTTGATGATGATGATATGGGCGTTCATAATAGTACTCATACTAGCATTCTTAATAGCGTTGATATGAATAGCTAAGCTTGACAATTATTATTGGCTCGCATTAATCAATTCTCAACGCCGAGAAATATTTCTCTTTTCTTCCACTGCGCCAGTCATCATCATCATCATAATCGTTTTCTGCTGCTTGTCTTAGTAGTCCTAGTCCTTTTTGTACCTGAAGCCGCCGTTTTCTTTTTTTCTTTTATTTTTTTTATTTTTTCTTTCTATTTATTTTTAATTTGCTGCTTGTGTTTTTTCTGTTTCTACGCCGAGGCTCTGAATTTCCGTACTTCTACTTCCATCCCGGAGGTACCTGGAGGTTTGTTCCTGGCGAGAGACAGAGTCGGTTTGAAGTTGCTCTTATTACTCCACCAGTTGCTTTTGAAATTGCATTTTTCATTTTATAGCTGTTTCCCTAAATTATCCTTTAATATATATTCCTTAGATTTTTGTTCATGTTCCTTACTTCATGTTAATTAATCTACTTTATTTATTAAACCTTTAATATCTCAGGTCCTTTAGAAAGGTCTTATTACTCCTATACAATCCCAATTTTTCTAAAACCAAAGGGTGTTGTTCTACATTGTAGACATGTTGCTACCACCACAAAAAAGAAAAAACAAAGTGAAAAAAAAACAAAAAACAAAAAACAAAAAACAAAAAACAAAAAACAGTTTTCAGGCGGTTAACGCATCATGTACTGTTCTACAAAAAACTTTTTTTTTTTGGGCAGTGTACCTAGGTGTAGAACAGCGCTACACCATTGTTTGAATTGGATCGTTTCTTTTTATTTTCTTCAGTGTTTCTGGGTAGGTGTCGCGTTCAGAGGCAGCTCACCATTGTGTATAGACAATATAGATATAATCAAAGTGCACTATACAAGATTAAAGATTAAAGATCTTGATACGCTGAGGCCTAGAAGATACAAAGGCTAACCTGGTGTTCTTCTACTCACTAGGCGTCAAGTAATTACCTCTCTCACCAAGTATACTGACCTTGTACCCGTCCAAGTTGTTGTGTATCAGTCGTTGTTGGATCCGCTTGAGAGAAATGCACGACCTAAAGTTGGACCAGGCGGGCCAGAACTAGTTTTCATTTAAGAACCACTAGTGCAAAGAAGCTGGACGATGTGGCGTAGAGTACAAAACAAAGAACAGCAGGATGAGCTCTTTGTACAGGTTTCTTAGCGTCGAAGGGCCCTTTGATGATGTGAGAGGGTATTTGTGTTTGGTACTAGGCTTTGTGGCTTCTTTGTCATTTTTATGGGTTTTTTTCTATGAGGTTTTTTTATTTTTGTTTTTTACCCGGACCAGTAGTTCCAGTGACGTGGTGCCAATAGGGCCATCCATGAAGTGCGTAGAGTGAGTGTTTTGTTGATTTTTCTTTAATTTTGTTGATTTATTTTTATTTATTTTGATTTATTTTGATTTATTTTGATTTATTTTGATTTATTTTTATTTATTTTGTTAATTTTTCTTTTTTCTTTGTGTCTTCAGCTGTGTTTTCCCCTGATCTACACGTACCTTAACAACAAATCTAATAATTTTTATTGGCTAAAAAGAGAACTTCTTCACGAGTTTGCTTGCTTGCTGCGGGAGTGCTTTGCTGATTAGAATGTTATTAACGGACAAAGATATTTGCTGAATTATTTATATATATAAATCAACAAATTTATATATATAACCATGTTTATTATTTATTTCTTTTGTTAAATCGTTCGTTTTCCGTGCTCTTTTCTTTTTCAACTCTAGTAAATCCCGTACAACTCAGTACAGCCAGTACAGCTAAGTGTGTATCTCCCCAGCATCGTTTTATACTCATCAGATGTGGCGTATGGTATTATTTATTATCATATTTGCATTGGATATGAGAAGACGACGAGTTTGAAAAGAAAAAAACAAAAATTATTTAATTTTATTATTTTATTTTTAATTATTTAAATACGAAATAATAAATAAATAATAAAAAAAAAAAAGATGAAAAAATAAAATCATGGTTAATCATTTAGTAATACTTTCATTTCTTTTTCTGCCATTTTGTGTTTGTGATTTTACAACGTTTCTTTTTCTGCACACCTTAGACTTGTAGAACCTTCAAGCAACTCTGATGATATAAATAATATAGTAAACATATATAAATGAAAATATTAAAATAAATCAGGTTGAAAATCACTAAGACATGGTGAAATAATATTAAAATTCAATTAAAGTGAAGTTAAAATAATATCCATAATATATCCATAATATCAATAATATCAATAATATCAATAATATCCATAATATCAATAATATCAATAATATCAATAATATCAATAATACTCATAATATTCATATCCATATCTCCTAACTTCATATAATCTCAGTATGCAAAAAGTAAAAAATAATACTAATCCTTTCTGAAATCTCACATGCACAATGTGCCTGCCTTGGAACAACTTGAAATTTATTTCCTTCTTTTTCTTTTCTATCCCTTCCTCCTTCTTCTTCTTTTTTTCTTCTTCTTTAAAAACCGTCAATTCTTTCCATCAAAATCCTCTTTTTCTTGAAACTCACAGGCAAAATCCCATCTCCTCCAACCATTATTCAAGCACTTGTAAGTCTTTTCCTTTTAAACTCATGCTCCAATTTCACCACTATACAGCATAAATGTCCAGTTTCACCTTGATTCCTTGGTGTTTATATTTATTTTTCGTGTGTTTTGACGTTCCATCAATGTTTTGGACCGTTAAAGTTTTTATTTTTTTATTTCTTCTTTTCATAACTAACAAATCGGCTTCTGTTTAAATTTCCTTGTAGTAGTAACCGTGTTTTGTTGATATCTGGCTGGCCTGTGTTGAATCACAAAAATAAAATCTACTTGACCTGAGTGGGATTCTTCGTTTCTTGATTAAAATTTTTTTTTTTTGTTTTAGTATTTTTAATTTTTCATTCATCTCTTGCTGAGACAAAACTCGACTCAAATTGTACTGCAAGGAACAGACAAAAGGTGCCTGAAAGTACAATTCTCCTCTACAGACTTTAATTTGGTGAGTATGTGGTTGTTTTTTCTTTTCCTTGATTCTTGCTACTTCTTAGTACTTCGCGACGGCAACTTTATTGGCATTCTGTTCTTTATTTTTTTTTCTTTTCTTCTCTTCTAAGGCAAAACCCGACGCGATACATTCAAATTAATATGTGTTTGAGAATGGTCAATCTTCAAGTGTAAACCTCCACCGTTAAGCATTCATTGTGAGGCAGCCGGACTCCATACCACTTTTCAAATACCCACATCCCTCATGCCCACTACCAGCGTGACTCTATCTTGTGCTGGATTATGGTTCGGTATTTGCCACACCCACTGCCGCCGTCTACAAAATAATTTCCTGCACTGTTGGTTTTATTGATATTTATCCTACAGATTAAGTTTTGTTCCTGCCTCGCACTTTCTTTTTTTTTTTTTTTTTTTTTTTTTTCCAATTTTTTTTTTTTTTTTTTTTTTTCTTCAAGTCGCAACTACTTCTTTTACTAGTGTTTTGCGTTTTAAACACGCACCCAAAAAAAATTTTCAAATGTTTATGGCCTTTTACGTTATTCCTTGATACCCTTCAAACCTTGGTTGGATATTTGCTCTTTTGCATTTCCCAGGATGTACTCGGTGCCTGATTAGCATGCTGGGCACATGCTCTTAATCTCGTTTGCATGAAACTACCTTCGCAAAACCAATTACCCCAAACACCAACATGACAAAATAAACCTTCTTCATACAGTCTTAATACATGCACAAACTCTATGCTATATCCAAAGACAGTCAAGGTTTCGTGAGAGCACTGAAAGTTCATCTCTTACGTTTCCTCTGACACGTTAAAATTACCTAGGTACTTGCCAAGTTGCGGTACTAATTTATCATATTTTCTTCTTCTATTTATTCCCACAACTTTTATCATTATCATGGTTCCTACAGCATGCATCATTCCTCCGCAATAATGCTTGAATACCCTTTTTTTGAGATCATCCCGATGATACTATAATCATAATCACAATGAATATCACAAACACAAACTACCCAAATAATTTTTTAACAATATCTCTCGGACAGGAACCAAAAGCTTTTTACAGGTCCTGGAATTAACTCAAACACCCGTGTTTTATATCAATTCATTTGTTAGGAGTTCCGAACTTTTGACTTCACCAGATGATACGTCCTCTGTCATGCTTCATGGACAGAATTACGCTCACCTTTTTTTATCGTGTTTTAAAATATCCGATAGAAGGCTTTAAACTGTTTCTAATTCTAAGTGGCTTAACCTTTTTTAAGTTCTGGACTTAAAACGTGACGGTGATTCAGATTGAAATTATAACATTGACGAGTGTACTACTGGTAATTGTTGCAGTATCAAATACCACTTATATTACTTACTATATATATCAGCGCCTTTGCCTTCAGTCGAAGATTTTTATTTTTTTTTTACCTTCTATTTTCTTGCTTTTCCTTTTCAAATCTACTCTTTCAAAAAAATTATTTCAGTTCACTAAAGCCTACTGTTTCACTCTTACTAACCAGATAGCTCTCCTCATTCCTTATATTAGTCCACTTCTCTTGGTGGATCGAGCATGAAAATATATCCTGCAAGCGAACACAAATTATCGAAAAAATAACAACAGAAATTCTTCCATATTTTTTTCTTGTTCCTCTTCACCTCCTATCATTCTTCTTCTCTGGATTGTCAACAGAAAAGGTGACTTGTCCTTAACAGTCTCCAGGTGTTGTTATGGCCTTTATATCTTCAACGTCACCGTCGCAAGCCATTAATATACCCAAATATTCCCATAATTCCGAAAGTAAGTTTTTCGCTTATTTTTTTTGTTTCATGCTAACCTATTACAGTTAACAAGGATTCTCAATTTAATTATAGATCATCTATAGAATCTTCCGCGGGGTCCTTTTACAGTACTGGAAGCAGTGATAGCCAAAGTAGCGTGGAATCCTTTAAAGGCGAACCCTCCATGGCTATTCTGCCTTCTTCATTATCTAATAACCCTCCATCAGTTACCAGCCATTCCGAAAACTTGGGATTTGCAAGTTCCTTTTTTTCTATTTATATTTCTTTTCAGCAACCTGTTCGTGATTTTGACTTGCTTAAAACTTGCCTCGAAGTAGTTTTTGGAAATCACAAAATTGCAAACCCATCCATTATTTCTCAGCAAAACTCGCAATACCAGTTTGTTCTTACTGTGTCAGTTCCTGCTAAACATTTGGCTGAACCTTCTCTTGGTCTCAATAGTGTGCCCGTCAATCTTTTTTATTTCGACTCTTCTAATACTACAGGAGGAAAAGGATCCATTTACGTTTGCAACTACACATTTAAAGATCTAGCATCTCCTCAAGAAAGTATTGGAGCTGCTTCTAGAGAAGATTTACCAGCTGCCATCCCCCTTGCTTCTTCCAAGACCCTTACTCCTTCCTCCAACTTGGAGTCCTTAGACCACCAAACCGCACCAACTTCTCCTGACGAACGATCTTCAGCTTCTCCTTATATATTAAACAGTTCTAGTGGTAATTATTTGCCTACCCAAGCATCAAACGATCTAGTCTTGGGATATCCTTCTTCCAACTCATTACTTGGATATAATTTATCACAACAATCTCAATCTCAACAGACGTCGTCACAAACTCAAGAAATTGAAATTAAACGTCAAGACCAGGAGCCCGCACCCACAACTATTTCTCAAGGCCCTCAGTCTACCGAGTACTCCGAAAGTTCTCAAAGATTGCCATCAGCCGATTTATATACTATGAGTAGCCAAAACCAATTCCAGTATCCATACCAGCAACAACAACAGCAACCACAGCCACTGCAGCAGCCGCAATATTTTGGTCAACATCAGCGAGGTGCAAGCAATTCTAGTACTGGCACAATCTCTAACATGCCCCTCTCACCTCTAGAAACTCCTTACGTTCCATTGTCGTCGCATCACCACCACCAAACACCCTCGACTTCATCGAACACTTCATATATCGACTCTTCGTCTACAACACCAGGACGGGAAAATAACAAGCAATACTCATCTGCGGTATACTACACACAAGGCCAACCAGGATACTATGCTACACCTTCTACACCAGGATACTTGAATACTTATGACACTAGCAGCAATGGACAGCAAAACAGCATCAGTAACCTGTCCAACTGGAGCTTGGGATCTAACGTCCCTTCTGCTTCATCTACAGTCACTGGATTTTCATACAACCCCAGAACTATGGCTCACCAATCTCAGTTATTACATACACAACAACAGCAACAGCAACAGCAGCCTATGATGTATAGTCAACTTGACGCTTCAGCTATGACTACACCCCAACTGGTGCGCACCACAGCACTATCACAGGCTACCATGAGTCTGGGAATGGGAGTGATTGGCGGAATGGGACACGAGCATGTTGTAAACGACGCAACAAAGGCTAGTCTGCAGATTATTGGTAACCTTGATCACATGCCACAGGGATGGACTCAAGCAGAAAGCCAAGCTCGGCGGCGACTAGTACAGTTCAAACGACAACAGCAGGGATCCGTTGTGGTGGTTCGATTTGAACCACTTGAAGCTGAAAAGTATACACCCACTACCCAGTGCATTAGCTGTATATTATGGGAAGAGCGTAAAGAATGTTATGTGACAAGCGTTGACTGTATTTACCTGCTGGAACAATTGATTAATACCAAGTTCACGGTAGAGGAAAAAAACCGAATCCGCCGAAATCTTGAAGGATGTCACCCACTAACGGTTTCCAAGGGAAAGGCTAGCTCTGGGGAGTTTTTCAAGCTCATCATGTCGTTTTCAGCTCCGAAACCACGCAACATTGAAAAAGATGTCAAGGTGTTTCAATGGCAATCATTGGGGAAGGCGCTCGAGAAGATTGTTGGCAAATATTCAGCTGATTATGGTGGACATGTGTCTAACTATGGGTATGGTGGGACTCCAAGTGGAGGCGGATTTTCAACCACCACAGCGGCGGCAGCGGCAGCAGCGGCGGCAGCAGCAGTAGGATCCAGTAATTCATTGGGATATCATACATCACCGCAGCTTCTTCAACATCAACAACATGTTTTGCAAATGCCTAGTTCCCAGCATTTACAAGATGCTCAACAGCAGCAACAGCATTCACATCAACAGGAGTTGTATTTCCAACAGCAACAGCAACAGCAACAGCAGCAGCAACAACAGCAGCAACAACAGCAACAAGTACGCCAACAATCTTTGAGTAGTGCAATGTTAGGGCCCCATCAATCACTGCCTCCTCCTGGCGGGAGTAGAGGGTATAGATGAAAAGTACCACTTTCGACTAAGCTATGAAATATACAATATAGGCGCGCATGAATATGCGAATGACTTTTTGAAATTTAGCAAATTTTTGAAATTTTAGCAAAATTTTTTGATATTATTATTATTATTACTTTTATTATTTTTAAACCGCAAAAAAAGAAGACCAAAAAGCCGAATAAACTGTAACACATTTATGGGCAATGACGGGCAATGGACAAATTGGATAGGTAGAGAGGGACTGGATAAGCAATAGAAAATAAAATAAAATAAAAAAAAAGAACCAAATACAAAAAAAAATATTATTATTATTATTATTAGAGATAGTTTTTATAAACAGTAGAAAATGACATAATTTATATAAAAATATCAAATGTCTATTTTATATTATATTGTAAACTATTTATTATTTATTGTATTTTATTTAATCAACTATTTATTATTTGATTTTATTCTATACCAATAATTATTAGAGAAATTTCATTTGGACCCAATTATGTTGTATCATTGAGGTCAATAAATAAACAAAAAATAAATAATAAATGAATGAAATAAATGAAGAAATGAAGAAATGAAGAAATAAAATAAATAAAATAAATAAAATAAATAAAATAAATAATAGGAAGAAAAAATAAAAATGAATAAATAAATAATAATCCTGACTGACATGGGTGACATGAATAAAACCCATCAATGAAAATAGAAGAGACGCAATAGAAGAGAACAATAAGCAATAGAACAAGTTGGTGGTCTTGACAGGACCTTAAGTCAAGATATTATGGTCATACATGGTGACTATAAACTATAGACCAAAATGACAAAATAATATATATACAACATGTATATAAATTTATATATATATATATTGATAGAGTACAAGTGTACAGGGAATGAAAAATATGGAAATCAGGCTGGGAGTTGGTTTTGTGTACCTATCTAGAACGAATCATTTCATGGATTTTTTTTTTTTTTGACAAAACCAGTATGAATTTATTTTATTTAATTTTTTTTAAATAATGATCTTACTATTACGATGTGCTGGGAAACTGGGCGTTTGGTATACTTAGCTATAAGTTTACTCCTGCTCACCGTTTCTTCAAGTTTTAACCAAGTTCACCAAGCTTTATGTTACTTGAGTCATTAGTTTTTTAAGTAGCATTTGGCATGCCGTAAAAGAGATTCACTAGCCTAGATTTAGTGTTACCCCACTTAGACTGGGCTTCAATTATCTATATCTATATTGTTTTTTTAAAAAAAAACTTTGGTTTTAAATATTAACAAGGTAGGCCAAGAAGGAGAGTAGCATATATTTGGGGGCTCTCATGAAAATAATAATAAATAAAAATAATAGAAGTATATATACCAACATTGAAAGAAAAAAAAAACAGCTAACTTTGAGTGGACTTTATAGAAATTAAATACTATATTAATATGCCAGCTAGTAATCTATTTAATTCTATCTGTTTAGTTGGTATTGGATTTTGGTACATCAGTATCCAGGTGACACATAGTGAAGAAAGACAGAAACTGCAGTAATTATGGTTCGTAAATGAGAGTAAATTGTAGGGACTGAAGACTGGGTCAAGTATTTTCTGTGACTTGATTAGTTTTAATTCATGATATTCATCTATACAGTCTCATTATTATTACTATCTTTTCCTGATGTCATTTCATGTCAATGGTCTGTCAGAACCAAGTTAAATCGATTTTACGTGACAAATATTAAAGTAAAATAATAATAAATAAACAAAAAATATATGACAGATATCAGTATCTGATACTGTTAATACTACTACACTTGCTACACTTGTTACACTTCTTCTCTAATCTTCACCATTTCTATCAATTAAAATTTTTTTTTTTTTGATTGCTCATTTATTTGTGATCTGTCTTTTTTTTTTTTTACATTTCAAGACCATTGAATATCCACTTGTTCTTTTCATATTTTATAAAATAAAAAAAATATCACCAGACATGTATCAAAGTCTAAGTCAAGTCTTGGGTGATTTGTCTTCTGTAGCCTTAAGTAGATAGGGAGGGTCTTACATTATTGTGTGTATAAGCAAGTGATTTACTGGTTGGACCACCACAATTAGATCTACCAAGTATCTGAGATCCAGTCTTTGGATATACATCTATTGGGTCTACAGACATTGGATTTACAGTTATTAGATCTACAGTTATGGGCTATACAGCTGTTGAATATACCTACTGGGAATCATGAAAATTACCAAATACATGGCTTGGTGAGTCCGGAACACAGAAACCATGAAACCCAGACTCACAAAAGTCAAAGTAACAGTGAAAAAGTTCGATAATATTCATGCTGAATGTAGGATTAATTTTACGGTGGTAACAGTGACAATAGGCTCAACTGAAGAAAGGGATTGACAATTAAAGAAAATAGTCAAAAAAAAAGGGGACCCTATCTAAGTTTTATAATTATTTGAGAATTGTTCAAAGTAGCTACCTTGACTACCTATGGATCCATTCGATACCATTACTTGTATCTCTGAAATAAAACACATCAGATAGTTGACTGATTGTTCAGCATAAATGTGGATCTGATTTTAAAAAGAATTTTCAGAAAATTTCAAGCATACTGACGTTTGTCGTACTGGCTAATTGAATATGGACGAATTTTAATGCCTACATGTCAACACTAATACCACTGAAATATATGAGACAATCCAAGCATTCAATGATTTAATAATTTATAACCAATTTCTACTTGTACTTTAATTTTTTTCGTGTTACATGGGATAGATAGATAGCCTAAGTTGTTCAGATAGCATTATGACTACAAAACAGTATAATTGTTTTAGTTAAATTATTTCAATAAATATATATAACTTTTTTTTTAAAAAAAATCAATGTATTCAAATTCACATTCATTTTAGTAATACCAGCAATATTTAGTTTATTCAGTAGTATAAGGGGCCATATAAATATAAGGTCTAGACCAAATAGTTCTGTACTCATGTTTCGTGTAATCCTTTTTTTAGGGCTGGCCTTTAATAGAACTATAAGCCACAGAGGTATCACAAAGGCACTGGGAACAAACAGAGCAAGGCCCAAAAACATTTACGAGTGAACGCCTAGAGTCTAGAACCCCTAAATAAACACCTGGGCAATAATTAAACATTGATGCCAATCATAAATAATTCTATTACTTGTAACGCTAATGATACTCTAAGACTTTGAATAAACTCCATCATGCATCCCTATAAGGCACTTGAAAGTATAGATTGAGTTAGCCTTCATTTGACATTCTCTTATTGGAATTACAATTATCAGGCATCAAAACTCTACATTCTACTGGCTATAATTGTAGAACCCATAAGGCTCCTGATCGCAATGATTGAACAAAAAGCATAAATAAACTCAAAAGTGCAGCTCTATTAAGAGAATTAATGAAGAGGGTCACTTAAATCTTAAAACGTAAGAAGGTATAAAAACAGCAAACGAAATATGAATGGATTATTTTCTTTTCTGTCAAGGCCCGTTCGCCTTGTGCTTACACTTTTCTTCTTGTTCTTCTTCTAATGCCCATTGTAAGAATAGACTCAATACTTTTACCTCATTACGCTTGGTTCTGCTTTTCATGCTCTTTGCTTTCTATTTAACGTTTATAATTGTATCGTAGTAGCCGCTAGATCTTATATGCTAAGCACATATGGAATTGCAAAAAGCTGTGGGCCCTGACTACTTTTCTTTCTCCTGTTTCAATGACCGTCTAGTCCACACCAACAATAGCAAACTAAAGGATTTCTTTTTATCTTCTTGTTTCTCGTTTCCAAAGTGAAACGAAGGCAGTAAAACGTAAAAAGAGCTGAAATGTAACTTAAAAGTTGGTAAGGACTAAGCTTAGAGTGGGAAGCATCTGCTGTTTAGCCCAGCTAAGTAGTTAAATACGGCTGCTGCAACATTGCGGCCAGACACATGCAGCATTGTAGTATATATAAGCCTAAGTGCTATATGCTAAGTTATATATATTATGTTCTAATACTCAAGTCTCAATGCCCAAGTCTCAATATCCAAGTCTCAAGACCTAAATTCTATTAGGTGTCCAGATTCAGCCGTTCCAAGAAATCACGCTCTTCCCCAGATTTTCATCTCACCACATTTACATATTTTTACGGGCTCTGTGCAGCAACCATCAATAAAAAAAAACAACACCACCACACCCCTCCTTCAATTAATTAAATAATTCGGAAACCTTCCACACTTTGACCGTTCTTCTTCGCGGAATAATCTCCTTCAGCCCTTGAAGGAAACAAGTTGGCAATGCCCATACCGAATGGCCGAACTGCTGCCATCCGGAACTCCGGCTATGTGTGCGCAAAATGCTTACTTCAGCCACCAGCAAGCGCATTATCAAATTACCGAGTCGGCCAAGATGGCCAATCAGCGGACCGCATTGAGACCTAGCGCCACACTTCATGCGCTGCGTAATAATGTCAAACCGTTGATTGGTTGTACGTGCATTACCTAAGCTCTGACCTCATCACATAGTAAATCAGGTTTTACGTCTGAAGGAAATCAATGAAAATCATAAAAAAACCAAAAAATTTGAATTTCCGCGATTCTCAGTGGTTGGATTTGAGTTTTGATGACCGAGGACTTTTTGGTTTGGCACCTCCCCATTTTTATGCCCTTTCGCCCTTTAAAAAGGCTTCAATTTCAATTTCTTTCCTCTTTTTCTTTCTTCTTTTTTTTTCTTCTTCTTTTTCTTCTTTCTTTCTTTCTTCTCTCCACCCATCCTTTATTATTTATACATACATCATGTTGTCTTTGAGACTTCACGCTCTGAAATCGGTAAGTGATATCTATTAATTGTCGATTGGTTTTTGTTGTAAATTGATAGATGAAGACCTGAAACTGCACAGGAATTGAAGCAGTTCAAGCGTACTACTCTGAACACCAATCAATGGAACAGCATTTGTTATCATTCTTCTCAATGATATAAGCTATCAGTTTGTTCTGTGTTGTGTGTTCTGTAGTTTGCGGTTTGATGCTTATCATTGTGCTGCCTTCTTGTCCTCTCAGCTCAACCAATCATAATGCCTCAATATTAATCATACTAACTATCTTGATATAGAGCGCTATCCGTGCTTCATGCCGAGGATTCGCTTCCGCCGCTGAATCCCAGATCACCCGTGACTCCAAGGTTCTCCAGAACGTCTGGGAATCAGAGAACTTCATTAACTACAAGAAGAACATTGAGAATGTCAACATTGTCAAGGCCAGACTCAACAGACCTTTGACTTACGCTGAGAAGATTCTCTACGGACATCTCGACAAGCCCCATGAGCAGGACATTGAGCGTGGTGTTTCATACCTCAAGCTGCGTCCCGATCGTGTTGCTTGCCAGGACGCTACTGCCCAGATGGCTATTCTGCAGTTCATGTCTGCTGGTATGCCCCAAGTTGCTACCCCCAGTACTGTTCACTGTGATCATTTGATTCAGGCTCAGATTGGTGGCCCCAAGGATTTGGCCCGTGCCAAGGAGCTTAACAAGGAGGTCTACGATTTCCTTGCTACTGCCACTGCCAAGTACAACATTGGTTTCTGGGGTCCCGGTTCCGGAATTATCCATCAGATCGTTCTTGAGAACTACGCTTTCCCCGGTGCTCTGCTTATTGGTACTGATTCCCACACTCCTAACGCTGGTGGTCTTGGTCAGCTCGCTATCGGTGTTGGTGGTGCTGATGCCGTCGACGTCATGGCTGACCTTGCCTGGGAGCTTAAGGCCCCCAAGATTATCGGTGTTAAGCTTACCGGTCAGTTGAGCGGCTGGACCACTCCTAAGGATGTTATCCTTAAGCTTGCTGGTATCCTCACTGTCAAGGGTGGTACCGGTGCCATTGTTGAATACTTTGGTGAGGGTGTTGATGCTCTTTCTTGCACTGGTATGGGTACCATCTGCAATATGGGTGCCGAGATTGGTGCCACCACCTCTGTCTTCCCCTTCAACCCCTCTATGGAGGCTTACTTGAACTCTACCAGCCGTGCTCCTATTGCTGAGTTTGCCAAGCTCTACCAGAAGGATCTCCTTTCTGCTGATGAGGGTGCTGAGTACGACCAGCTCATTGAGATTGATCTTAACACTCTTGAGCCCCACGTTAACGGTCCTTTCACTCCCGATTTGGCCACTCCTATCTCCAAGCTTAAGGAGGTTGCCGTTGAGCAGAACTGGCCTCTTGAGGTCAAGGTCGGTCTTATCGGATCTTGCACCAACTCCTCTTACGAGGACATGGAGCGCTCTGCCTCCATTGCCCGTGACGCCATGGCCCACGGTCTTAAGTCTAAGGCTATCTACACTGTTACTCCCGGTTCCGAGCAGATCCGTGCCACCATTGAGCGTGATGGTCAGCTCCAGACCTTCCTTGACTTTGGTGGTCTCGTCCTTGCTAACGCTTGTGGTCCCTGCATTGGTCAGTGGGATCGTCGTGATATCAAGAAGGGTGACAAGAACACTATTGTCTCTTCTTACAACCGTAACTTCACTGCCCGTAACGATTCTAACCCCGCTACCCATGCTTTCGTTACCTCCCCCGATCTTGTCACAGCCTTTGCCATTGCTGGTGATTTGAGATTCAACCCCATTACTGATACTCTTAAGGATTCTGAGGGTAAGGAGTTCAAGCTTGCTGAGCCTACCGGACTTGGTCTTCCCACCAACGGATACGACCCCGGTATGGACACTTACCAGGCTCCTCCTGCTGACCGTGCCTCCGTTAACGTCGCTGTTTCTCCTACCTCTGACCGTCTTCAATTGCTTACTCCCTTCAAGCCTTGGGACGGCAAGGACGGTGTTGAGATGCCTATTCTCATCAAGTCTCTTGGTAAGACCACCACCGATCATATCTCCATGGCCGGTCCTTGGTTGAAGTACCGTGGTCACTTGCAAAACATTTCTAACAACTACATGATTGGTGCCATTAACGCTGTCAACGGTGAGGCCAACAACGTCCAGAACTTGTTCACTGGTGTCTGGAACGGTGTCCCCGAGACCGCCATTTCTTACAGAGATGAGGGTATCAGATGGGTTGTCATTGGTGGTGAGAACTTCGGTGAGGGATCTTCTCGTGAGCATGCTGCTCTTGAGCCCCGATTCCTCGGTGGATTTGCCATTATCACCAAGTCCTTTGCCCGTATCCACGAAACTAACTTGAAGAAGCAAGGTCTTTTGCCTCTTAACTTCATTGACCCTGCTGACTACGACAAGATCAACCCTACTGACAAGATTTCCTTGGTCGGTTTGAAGGATCTTGCTCCTGGCAAGCCTGTCAAGATGGTTGTTACACCTGCTGAGGGTGCTGCTTGGGAAACTACCCTTTCTCACACTTACAATGCTGAGCAACTTGAATGGTTCCGATATGGTTCTGCTTTGAACAAGATGGCTGCTGCCAAGGCTTAAGCAAACCAAAAGTTTAAAAAAAATATCAAACCAGAATCAAAATGAAAAACAAACCCACACGCAATGTATAAATGATTATTTAGGATGTATGTTAATGTATCGCAAGATTGAACAAAAAAAAATAATGTTGCCAAACTGTAGGAATAATTGTAGTGAGTAAGTATAGTATAGTAAAGAAAATGAAATATGTATTTCTGTGTTTATTTACAAGCTCGTCTATTCAGATTCCACCGTATAAGTTATTTTTAAATATTTAATATGTCGGTTCAAATTCCATTCTAAAACAACAAAGCCAGTTTAAAAGTCCTTGAATGTCGGTGTAGACTCAAACGACACCTTTCGGTCTGGTCCATCAACAACCACAGTTGCAATTTTTAAATAATCCTGTGGATACCCGTTGGCTCTCTTATCACGTACTGCCTTTGCTTTATTTTCTTGATTCGAAATAAGTTGAGCTGCAATTTGAGATTCAAGCGAATTAACTGTAGCTGATGATGATGATGATGCTACTTTTGAAATTGTAGAAGATACAAGGGATTGCAATTGTTGTCGTGAGCTGTTGCTGTTGGCTTGACCAAAAAGTGGTGTGGTTGATGAAGATTGAACTAGTAAGGTTGATGGCCCGTACATGCGCACAAATGGAGTGTTATCTGATCTGAGACGAGTCCAAAGTGCTAAACTCCAGGATGCTAATTTAGAACCGAATCGTTTCAAATAACTAGCATTATTAGTAGCAGTAGCAGGTGTATCAGTGGGTTGATCTTCAAGACTAACTGTTGACGCAATTCGTTCAGGCTTGGGATATAATGATTTTCTTGATACTCCTGCTGTATCGTCTAACGAGTAAGCCAATAATGCCGGCCGGGCTACCAAGAACGACTCACCAGCTTCTAGCGAGACTTTGAAGATATTAGGGGCTGATCCCGTGAGCGCCACAATGCCTCTACCTGTGACCAAGGATGAACTTCCATGGCTAGGCAAAATGGACAAAGATGATGCTTGTAAGGGGCTATAAGCAAGGACTGATGCTTGTTTAGAGACTGTCCAATCGATTCTTCCATCAAGCGAGACAACAGCAATACTGGAATTGTGAGGTTGTTTAACAGTGTTTAAAGTGATTGACAATGGAACAGTACTGGTGAGCTTTTGATAAAGCGACACAGGCGGCCATTGGAAAGAGAGGAATCTGGTTGTTAGATTGAGGGTTGATACGAGGTTGAGTTTTTGATCCTGATCAATGTCAGTGTTGGAACTGGTGGATACTGCCAACAGTGATTTCCGACGAGCGTAGAGTGGCGTCGAAGCAGGTAAGCCAACCTGTAACAAGGACCCAGGCGATCCCAAGACATTGAACGAAGCTATATGAAAATAATTCGAGTTAGAATAGTTGCTATATAGAAGGTGGGAAAAAACCAATTTCTAGATTTATTTTTCCCATTTGTACAATTGATGGAACTCAATTTATGTTGATTCAACAATGACAAAAGAACCTTGCGTAGAAAGATAATGCAGAAAGATAATGGATTGATTTTCTTTCACTTACGTTGAGCCCCTACTAAGGGAGAGGTAGCTGAGGATGCCGCAATGTCAGGTATATTTTTGACGAATTGGGATGAGGACGAGCCATCATCTTCGAGAGAAGGTGGAGGCAGAGATGTTGATGGTGCTTGTACGATATGAATGAGTCGTTTCACCGTCCAAAACGGAGCCACCTTGTTCAATGCAGGACGACGACTCATGGTGGTAAGTTGAAGGGTCTTGAAATATGAGGGATGGGTGGTAGTGAAATCAATTTTGTATTTTTTGTGTGTATTTTTTTTTTAATTTTTTTCACCTCGACTTGGTCCACCCAATAATAATAAACCAAAAATTCATCTGGACCAATTGAAATTCAGTGCGTGATGATCCCAATTAACCACCACGGACATCACGGCCACCACGGAGACCTACATTTTCACTTGCGCTGTTTGACTTGAACACAGAGAGAAAGAAGAAAAAGGGGATGATATACTCGGACGTGGGCCAAACGTGCCCGCGACCGAAACCGAAACCGAAGAGTGAGCGAGTAAAAGTAATAGCCAGGGGAAATCAAGGTTTGGCGTTGTTGTTATCATAGCCGTTGTCGGTCTTCGTGTCTTACTAGGAGGGCTTCTGTGGTAGGGCTCTGTTGTAAACGTCAACTGGACCCGTTGTAGTCCTACGTTGGGCCCCGTGGGAAAACGGAAAACGCTGTAGTGGATAGCCTTCATTTGGGTAGCCGCCGTAGACGTAGTGGCGTGGTGGTGGTGTGATGGCGCATGATAAACGATGGTTGTTTTGTTACATTTTACTACATTTGGTAAAAGCCGCACAGAATATTTTTAAATTTTTTTTATTTTTAACTTCTTTTTTTTGTTATCAAAATTTGTCAACGACGACGGCGCCATTTGAATACGACTCAGGTTTCTGTTTATAATCCCTGTGATTTAGAGAGTATGTCTTTGAACCCGTCGTTTTCAGCTAGACCTTCAATTGACCTACCTGCCATCTCCAATCAGCTAGTTCTAGTCATTGCCAATTCATCTATGCCTTCGCCTTTTTGTCCTTTCAAGTCGCCATCGAAATCAAACAAAACAACACAATGACTGTAACTTTCTCCATTAGGCACACCCTTGCCCCCATATGCGCAACCATCATCAGAGGCCACCGACAGTAGCAGCAGCAGCAGCCACCTCCAAGCAGCCAACAGTGGCCAGCGGCAACCAACAGCTCAAAGACAGGAGGCCCGGAACCATGGACATCGAACCATAAAACCAACAAACCATGAACCGTGAACTTCCATCAATTCCTTGGATTATAGACTTTCGATCATGACCATCCAAACAGCCATTGAGGCCAATTGACGACCCCCAAACTCAATTCACTCGGCTTTACCCCCATCTGCACCCATTCGTACACCACTACCTTCTTCCGTATAAATCTCAGCTTCCACCAAACCCACTTCTTCCTTCGTATGATAAAGCCTCGTAGCAATCCTTTCCTGGCATCCGTATTTCTCAATTAGACGTATATGGCTCTTATAAACACATACACACGGCGGACAAACTGGCAACCGTAACAAACCGCAGGATACCGCCAGTCCGGCCGGGAAAATTCCCAAATAACTATAAAAGCAGTGCTTCTTCCTTTCTTCTTTCCATTTTCTCTTCTTTTCTCTTTCCTTCCTTCTTTCCTTCGTCTTCATTCACATACTCCATATACCTACACAATGTCTGATATCACTGTTGGAAACTATCTATTTAACCGTGTCAAGCAACTTGGCCTCAGCTCCGTAAGTTTTTATTTTTATTTTTTCCATATCTCCTCTACAATTGTGTAATCAATTCTTGCTAATAACTCCGTTTAGATCTTCGGTGTCCCCGGTGACTTCAACCTTCCCCTTCTAGATCACATCTACGAGGTCGATGGCCTGCGATGGGTTGGCAACACTAATGAACTCAATGCTGGTTATGCTGCAGACGGATACTCCCGTATCAAAGGTCTCAGTGTTCTTATCACCACCTTTGGTGTCGGTGAATTGTCCACAGTCAATGCCATTGCGGGTGCCTATGCTGAACACGTTGGCTTAGTCCACATTGTCGGTGTCCCTGCTCAATCCTCCCAAAACAGAAAGCTGCTGCTCCACCATACCCTCGGAAACGGTGACTTTACAGTTTTCCAGCGCATGTCCAAGGAAATCTCCGAAAAAGTCTACGTCCTTGACGAGGCTCAGACTTCACCACAGAAGATTGATGATGCTTTCAGAACTGCCTATCTCAAACAACGCCCTGTCTACATTGCAATTCCTTCCAACATTGGCGAGCTTAACATCAGTTCAGATCTGCTCAAGACTCCTATTGACCTGACCATGCCTGAAAACGACAAGGAGAGCGAGGACGAGGTTGTTGACAGCATTTTGTCTCTCATTGAAAAGGCCAAGTCTCCCATCATTTTGGTCGATGCCTGCGCTTCCCGACATGATGTCCGTGAAGAAACCGCAAAGCTCGCTGAAGTCACTCAAGCCCCAGTATTCGCTACTCCCATGGGTAAGTCTGCTTTTGACGAGAGTAATCCCCGATTCGGAGGGTGCTACGTCGGCTCCCTCTCTTCTCCTGAAGTTGCCCAGGTTGTAGAGAATGCCGATCTTGTTCTTTCTATCGGTGCCTTGTTGTCTGATTTCAACACTGGTTCCTTCTCATATGGATACAAGACCAACAACATCGTCGAGTTTCACTCTGACTACATCAAGATCAGAAAGGCTACTTACAATGTCCAGATGAAGCCCGTTTTGAATATCCTCCCCACCAAGCTCACTCCTGTCGACCCCGAATCAGCTGTCCCAGTGCCCAAGCTTTTGACTCATGTTTCCCACCCTGCAGAAGACACCACTCTCACTCAGAACTACCTGTGGAACCGTCTGTCTCAGTGGCTGCGTCCTGGTGACGTCATTGTCACTGAAACCGGAACATCTTCTTTCGGTATCGTCAACACCGTCTTCCCTGAACACACTGTTGGCATCTCACAGGTCCTGTACGGATCAATTGGCTACTCTGTAGGTGCTGCTCTGGGTGCTTCCCTGGCCATCGACGAGATTGATCCCAGCCGCAGAGTCATTCTCTTTGTCGGTGACGGTTCCCTGCAGCTCACTGTCACTGCTATTTCTACCATGGTCCGCTGGGGTCTTAAGCCATATTTGTTCATTCTTAACAATGACGGTTACACTATTGAGCGTCTTATCCATGGTGAGACCTCTACTTATAATGACATCAACCCCTGGAAGTACACTCAGATCCTGGATACATTCAATGCTAAGAACAGCGAGTCCATCTCTGTTGCTACTACTGGCCAGTTGGATGAGGTCTTTGAGGATAACAAGTTCAGCGGTCCTACCAAGATCCGTCTCATTGAGCTGGTTCTCCCAAGAATGGATGCCCCTATTTCGCTTATCAAGCAGGCTGAAATCACTTCCAAGACTAACAGTGTTTAAGCGTTGAAACTATTTAACTATTTAATCAAGTAACCAGTAACCAATATGCAATAACCAATATGAAGTGCGTTGATAGACAGAGTTAACTAATCATTAGATTAGTAGTAATAATATGGTAAATTGACGTTAGGTTTATTTGTCCCACCGCATACAAAAAAACCAAAAAAAATGGAATTTTCCACCTGACGCTCCCTTTATCTCACTTTCCCACTTCCCTCCTTCTCCTCCACCTTTCCTAACGTGTAAAGGACCACCACAACACCTTAAGGTCTTGCCAAACTTTTTCTTCCTGTTCTATTTAAGACCGACCAAAATACTAAATAAAGAGAGAGAACCAATATTATTTATAAACAATGTCTGTTAATACTGAACAGCATATATTCTTAGAATCTGTCCAAGACGCAGTGAAAACGTCACTTCTGGACAAAAAACCCTTGCTGGTCCTAGCATCAGGTAAGGTTGCTCCTTTTTGCTCTTATTTATTTTATTCTCTTATTGGTGTACTAACTTAATTGATTCTTTTAGACCCTGACGATGATAATTCTTGGTCTGATTCTTTACTTTCTCAACCAAAGGTGAGTTACATAAATATCAATCGGATTTGGGTACGTGGTTTTGGTTCAACTTTGCTAATCTCATCTAGGCAAAACAAGTTCTGGTCGGCCATGCTGTCGCTTTGAAGGTTCTTAAGGGATCTCAGGATTATACATATTTTACTGAAATTTTTCAAGTCAAGTCTCTTCCTAGCATATTTCTGATTGATAAAGGAATTGTATGCGGTGTGTTTGCGAAATCTGATGAATCACTAACCCCAGAAACCTTTGCGGACAAAGTGGCTTCTTTGGTTCCGGCAGCAACAATAACATCAACACCGGTACAACTTGAGTCGGAAATAGAACAGCCTGTGGTTGCTACTGCTGAATCTGAACGTCTTCCTGAGATCCAATCTGAGTCTCCAGATACTCCGGCACCAGCGGATCCTGTTCAAGCTCCACTAGCAGAAGTGCCGGTGACGACGGAGCCAACTACACCAAGTACAATGCAAGCCACAACTTCAGAGACCCCGCCAACTACTAGCACAACAATTACAGAAACTCCCGCACCAAGCACACCACCTCCTGCCAGCTCATCTTCGGCACCCCGGAGACTGTCTTCTAACGCAAGACCATCACCTTCGCCTTCTCCAAACCCTAAAATGTCACATGATGCATCGGCTCTCAAGTATCAAGAGTCGCTCCGAAAACAACGAAAGCAGGACCAGGAAGAACGAAAGCGGATCTTGAGACTGCTTGAAATCGATCGTGAGGAACGACGACGTAAGGCTCAACAACGTAAGCAACAGGCGGCCCAACAGTCATCTAGCGATACTGCAGAGTCATCCTTCACCCCTCCGCATTCACCGATCTCGTCTGAAGCTTCACAAAGATCGCCAGTGGCTGTGAAAAAATCTACTAATAAAAACAAACAGTATACAGAATGTGCCCTGCTCATACGATTGTTTGACGGTACTGCGCTGAAGCAACGATTCAAGGCCACCCAGACGCTTGCTGATGTTCGTATCTGGGTAGACGAAAGTCGTACAGATGGTACACACCCATATTCGTTTTTTCAGCCCATGGTGCGTAAGACGTATGGCGACGGCGAAGAGACACAGACTTTATTAGAGTTGGAATTGGCCCCGTCAGCTTCACTTGTGCTCAAACCCGCAGGTGGTCAAGTATATTCGGCTTATGGTAGTGGTGAGGGTAGTGCTGCACAACATTCATACTCTCTTTTACAAAGAGGAGCTGCATCTGTAGCTGGTGCTTTATACACTTTTCTGGGTATTGGATATACACCACCTCCAAGAAATGAAGGTACTCCAGTTATGGCTTCAAGCGACGCAGCCTTAGTTCGGGAAGCTGCTGCAGCTGCTTTAGAAATACGTGCTGCTGGTGCATCATCTTCGTCATCCTCGTCTGCATCAGCTTTAAACAGTGAAGGTATTACCACTGGCCATGAAAACAATGGCAGCACATCATCTATCATTAAGTCAGGTGTGTCCTCACCACGCCCTGTATTATCATCAGTCTCATCGTCAGTCTCTTTGAACCGACATTTAAGTAGTGGCGGTGGTGGCGGAACGAGTGGCGGACCTGATTCTTATGGTGGAGGATTAGGAATAAATGCTTCTGCAGCGAACAGTTCATCAACTCTCAACAATATTAGGACCATTCATAATACGAGAAGTGGAACTCATCCAGATGGAGATGAAAATGATGATGACAGAATTACATATAACGGAAATCAATTAAGTTTGGAGGATGATCGAGATAACTCTGAAGAAAAGAAATGAAACATGTGTCGTACATGAATCTCTCTATTATTGAAAAACACACATTCACTCACAATTAAGGAAGGAAGCACTAAAAAAAAAAAAAGTAAAATCAAATAACGTCTCATTATCACATATAATAAAATAACAAAAACAAAATAAATTATTTACAAAAGCTTGTCGTGAAGTACTTCGGATTCAGTTGCAGGCTGATATTGTTCTGTAGAAGTAATAACTCCACTACCTAAAACTCGACCCTCATTGTTATACATGACAAGGTATTGGCCAGCTGCAATAGCACGTCTTGGAGACTTGAAATTGACAGTTAGCTGGGAAGATGACTTAGGTGTAAAACTCAAAGATTCAACAGGTTCAGGTACTTGCAATGATCTATACTGTACCGATATATCTTCTGGATTTTCTAGTAACCATTTGGTATCGACCGACCCCAGCCAGTCAAAATTTTTGCAAGTAACACTTTTGGCATAGAACGCAGGGTTATTGGCACCTTTAACTATTACAATCTGGTTCTTTGCTGGAATCTTTGATTGGACATACCATACACCTTTAGTCTCAGGATTACCTTGAGGCATGGCAATACCTGATTTTTGACCAACTGTTGCATGCCAAATTCCATCATGCTTACCTACAACTTGCCCATCCTGAGTCACAACTTCACCAGGGCTAGGCTGTAAATATTCAGCTAGAAAATCACGAAACTTGGATGAAGTTTGTTCTTGTGATACGAAACAAAGGCCCTGAGAGTCGGGTTTATCAGCAGTAGGAAGGTTGAATTCGTGTTTGGCAAGGTCGCGGATCTCGGGTTTAGTGTAGTCTGCAAGTGGAAATAGGATTTTGGGGAGAACTGAGGGTGAGATAGAGCTAAGGTAGTAGCTTTGATCTTTAGGCAAATGCTTTGGGCGAAGGAGATGAACACTGTTGGATGGTACATGATATCCCACACGTGCGTAATGACCAGTTGCTAACCACCATTTATTGTTTTGTGAATGCTGTAGGTGGTTGCTGCTTGTATTATTTTCTGTTTTTTGTATCTTCTCTAGATATTTAACCAACTGCCCAAACTTGATGTGTCTATTACAGCCTACATCTGGGTTCGGCGTCATTCCGTCTCTGTACATATCGATCATGGGCATAAACACCTCTGTCCAGTATTCTTTTTCAAAATTAACCCGTTCACAGCTAATTCCAATAGTATCGCATACTTTTTGTACATCGTTCCAATCGGCTTCGGCACATTTAGCGGTGCTACTCCAGTTCGCCATGTAGATGCCTGAGACCGGGTTAGCCGGGTATTTCTGTTTAAGAAGTGCAGCTGCTGTGCTGGAATCAACCCCAGATGACATTGCAATGTATATGTGTTCTCCTGGTCCTGGAGTTCGGTCTATGTAAGGTGACAATCCGGCAACTTGTGAAATCTGAGGTTCTACTGCTAGTGTTGGAGCAGGTGTAGCGATATAGAATCTTGGACGAACATTGTGATATACTGCAGTTCGAAGATCAAGAAATGGCCATAGTCTGGCTTTACTTAAAACCTGCCTCCTCCACAAACCACTCATTTTGAATTAAAGATCTTAGCAAAAGCAATCAGATCAGGCGTAAATTTGAAATATTTTTTCAAGTCTTTAGTGCTGTTGGGTAAGGGTCATTACCCGAGTAGAGCATGGACCGTTTCTCTCAGTCGGTACATTTTGAACCCGATTTGATAATATTTTTTCATCGTTTAGATTTAGATATTGTACCGATTCCTGTGGTGTCCAGTTCATTTGACGTAATAACCGTCCTGTAAACCTATTTTAATCATTTCGTGAGTTTAGCGCGTGCCTAGAGCCCCAAAAGAGCCAAAATGCCTTACTCAGCGTGCTGACTGATGTGGGTGAAGGTTTGAAGGCAAAAACGTCATCTGAAATTTGAACCATCCAGCCAAGATCTTCTTCTTCTTCTCCTACTACTTCACCATCACCATTATTATCATCATCTTATCTTCTTTACAGACATTCTTAGGTTGAAAAGTTCTTTCAACCGATATTCAATTCGCTTCACTTGCTTTTCGTTGTATGAACCTTCGTCTTTGTGGACCAAGGTTTGCTTGTCTTTTTACATTTCCCTCCCTTCCATTCTTTGCTAGAACATTTCAAGTTTCCGCTGCTACTTCTACTGCTACCAGCTCGATCCTTTCAAACAATCGATCAGTTAACTTTGCAACTTCTTCGTTGTGCCTCTCAAACGTTTCTTGTTGTCTTCCAGTTTCTTCTCATTTTGCCTTTCTCCCCACGTTAGCCGCCGCTCCATTCAACAGATTAACTTGCAAGGTCCAGCGTAAGTACTTTGCTTTAATAAACTGCTGAAAGCAGCGTCTTTATTTTTTATTTTTTTATTTACTGATTTTTTGTTCGTCCAGCATATTCTACCATGTCTGTTGAATCTTCTTCTCAAAACCCTGTGGAATCAACTTTTCTCACTGATAAGCCTCTTCTCGATAACAGAGATTACAAGATCATTCGACTTCAGAATGGATTGGAAGCCTTGTTGATCCATGATGCTGATACTGATACTGCGTCAGCAGCCCTAGATGTCAATGTAGGCTCTTTTTCGGATCCTGAGGATTTGAACGGTCTTGCTCACTTTTGCGAGCATCTTTTGTTTATGGGTACCGAAAAGTATCCCCAAGAAAACGAGTATAGTCGCTATCTCTCAGCACATGCTGGATACTCTAACGCCTATACTTCTTCAGACGATACCAACTATTACTTTGAGGTTGGCCATGAGCATTTGGAAGGTGCTTTAGACCGCTTTGCTCAATTTTTTATTTCTCCCCTCTTTTCAGAAAGTTGCAAAGATCGTGAAATCCGAGCTGTTGATTCCGAAAACAAGAAAAATCTGCAGAATGACTTGTGGAGGTTCCATCAGTTAGACAGGTCTCTCTCGAATCCTAAACATCCTGTTTCCAAATTCAGTACTGGTAATTTATACACTTTAGAAACCGAACCTTTGACTCGTAATGTTGACGTTAGAGAACGTCTACTTGAATTTTACAACAGTCATTACTCTGCAAATCTCATGAAACTATGCATCATTGGTCGCGAGTCTATTGAACGGTTAGAGACTTGGGCCGTGGAAATGTTTTCTGCTGTCAGAAATACAAACATGTTTACGCCGTATTATGATCAGCCTCCATTTGGCCCTGACCAACTTTTAACCCTGATTAAAGCTGAGCCTGTTAAGGATATTAAACGTCTTACCTTAAGATTTCCTATCCCTGATCAAATTCCTTTTTATGAAATCAAGCCTTCTCACTATTTGTCTCATTGTCTTGGTCATGAAGGCCCAGGCTCTCTTCTTCACCTGTTTAAGGAAAAGGGCTGGGCTGATACCCTTTCAGCTGGTGCCATGCACATTTCTAAGGGTTATGAGCATTTCATTTTAGACATTGATCTTACTCCCGTAGGCCTCAAAGAATATGAACAAGTTCTGATTCACATTTTCCAGTATCTCAAACTTTTTAGCACTACACCTATTCATGAATGGCTTTACAACGAGCTTGAAACTATGGCTGGAGTTGATTTTAAATACCGGTCTAAAAAGAGCGCTTCTAAGACCACATCCAGTATGTCTTCTCATATGCAAAAGCCAATTCCTCGTGAAAGGCTCTTGAGTTCCTCTTTGTTCCGCAAATTTGATTCAGACATTATTGAAAAAACTGTGTCTTGTTTAAATCCAGACAATTTCCGTGCTACACTCATGGCTCAATCCCTTACAGGTCTTGACCAGACTGAGCGTTGGTATGGAACCAAATACTCGGTAGAGAAATTTAGTCCTGAGTTTCTCAAGCAACTCCACAATGTCGGGCTCAACTCCGAACTTCATCTTCCCAACAAGAGTGAATTTATTCCTGAAAACCTCGATGTTCATAAGAAGGAAGTGGCTGTTCCTTTGAAACATCCTATTCTATTAAAAAACACCTCTCAGCTTCGTCTTTGGCACAAAAAAGATGATACTTTTTGGATGCCCAAGGCCTACGTCCGTATCTATCTTAAGACTCCTGTGACTTATAGCTCGCCTTCTAATTTTGTTAAAACCGGTTTATTTTTGGATTTGTTTGAAGATGAACTTCTGCCATTTTCATATGCAGCTGAAATTGCTGGCCTGAACTGTGCTGTATCTGCTTCTAAGGATGGCATTGTAATTAACGCTTCAGGATACAATGATAAACTTCATGTATTATTGGAAGATATATTACTGAAACTCAAGAGCATGAAGTTCGACAGAGCTCGCTTTGAAACTTGGAAAGAACGTACCTTGAGAATTTACAGAAATCATGGTTACAATACTCCATATACCCAGATTGGTACCCACATCAACTATCTCTTCAATGAATTAACTTGGACTTTGGAAGAAAGGGAGAATGCTCTAAAGGATGCTAATTTTGAGGACCTTGAAGAATTCTTTCCTCACATTTTGAGACATACCAGCGCCGAGATTCTGGCCTTTGGAAATTTGTCTAAAGAAGATGCATTGAAAATTTCTGACCTCACATTTGATATTTTGAAACCCCTTCCACTTCCTGCTTCGCAACTCGTCCGTCTTCGTTCTTTCTTACTGCCTCCCTCTTGTGAATATCATTACCATTTGGATCTAAAGGATGAAAATAATGTCAATTCGTGCATTGAGTATTTTCTGCAGGTTGGATTGTTGACCAATGACCGCTTACTGATTGCCCTTGAGCTATTTGCTTCAATCATGTCTGAGCCTGCGTTCAATCAGCTTCGTACTCGTGAGCAACTGGGATATGTTGTATTTAGTGGAGTACGCCACTCGCGTACTACTTTTGGATACCGTGTACTTATCCAGAGTGAGCGTGATACAGCCTATCTTCAACAACGTATTGAAGTCTTTTTAGAAGGTATGGTCAAAATCCTGAAAAAGCTGTCTGATGAAGAGTTCCAAAAGTACGTGTCTAGTTTGATTGTCAAAAAGCAGGAGAAGCATCAAAATATTGGAGAAGAGGCTGATAATTATTTCAGTCATCTCAATTCAGGTTATTACCATTTCATGAGCAATGAGGAGGATGTCGAGGCTTTGAAAACTGTCACCAAGGCTGAGCTCATTGATCTGTACCACACTTACATTTCTCCTCAAAGCAAGACTCGTTCCTGCTTGGTTGTCGAGCTCCATGCTCAAAAGGTTCCTGAGGTATCCAAGGATAAGATCCTTGGATCGATTTTCGCTAATCTGGCCCATAAACATGAGCTTGATGTTGATCTCAGTGAGGCAGCAGATCTTGCGAACCAGGCAAAGGGCAAGACTCCTCCCGAAATTATGGAGCTTGTTGGAAATATGTTGGTCTCACAGGGCCATGGCCATATTTCACAGAGGTTTATGCAAGATGCAGCTTTAGAAATTTCAAGCCAGACCGGATCACAAGAGAGATCAGGTGAAGATATTGGCAACCTGACTGACTTTAAAGCTCAGCTGTCTCTTACTGCCGCGCCTATGCCTGTGGTTGATCTAGATACGTATTCTGAGCAAGGTTCAAAGTTGTAAATTATGCCTTTTGCCCATAGTAGAATTAAGTAAAAAATACCCTCCACTCTCATATCTTATAGAACTTGACTTATAATTTGTGCTTGTATTGTAAGTTATTACCTCCCAATTTCAATGCTTGTATTTATTTTTCCCATAAATTTCACTACCTCTGATCTTCGTCAGTTCCCAACATCAAAAATGGCAGCGAGCATTGCTGATATTCCAACGACATTAGAATGTCTAGATTCAAGGTTAAAAGAGCTTGAGTTTTTATGTGAAGGAATTTTACCATCTTCAAAACCAGCATCTAGTATTCCAATGCAGGATACAGTTATACATGATGTCAAAACATTACATTCACAGACAAATGCTGTCATAAACCAGCATGAATTATTGTATAACTTGATTCAATCTCTCAATGGTATGACAAAAGAAAGAGATTTTGTTTTATACAGGCTATCTCAATCTAAGTATGTATTTTTGTTGACTAATGCTTTAATCTAGAGTTATCGCTATGGAAGTACGTGGATGAACCTGCTGAACAACATCCAGATCAATCTAAGAGTGTAGGGACGGTATCACAACATGATCTGCCTGAACCAAGTATAGCAGCTTCAGAGCTTGAAGTTGCTGAACAATCATTTACACGTGTCATTGACGGACTCACTACCCTAGAAAGACTTGCATTCGACTCTTCTTCATCTTCAACAGCATCTTTACCTCAACTTACTCCTGACAGTGCCAATACCAGTGTCAGTAATGGTTCAATTTCACCTACACTCAGTGCACCTAAACCGATAGTCGACCTTGCCATGTGGCAACCTTCAACAACAACAGACAGCTCGCTAGCTACTCAAATCCGGCACCTTGCTAGCCAAGCTGATATTTTAGCTATTCGAAGCGCGCGTTTGATGCAGGTACTTTTAGAAGACGTGATTGTACCTGAGAACGAAGCTTGGGTTGATATTACTGCTGAGTTGAGTGAGATTGAGACGCAAGTGCAGAGGAAAACAGCAAAAGAACGAGAAAATAAAAGGTATGAACCTGTTTCTCAGGTTGATTGAACCCTAGAGTAAAAAAGCGAACGAAATGAATCTTCTATGTTTAGAAACATTTGGACTCAGCGATTTTGTTATTATTTGAAGTTAATTTTACGTTCTTTCTCTTCAGTTGGTACCTTTCACTTCAAGTTGTGTCCAACAATATTGGCTTGATGACAGGGATTTACTTCTGGTAGAAACGGCATTTACTTATTTTCCGCAGATCACCAGGACGTCTTCTCAGCATCAATGTCAAGAATACTAAAGAGGACATTTTACGCGTTAATATATCCAATACCATATGCATTGATTCATAGCTATTTCTTCAAGTGAGGTTCTCTTTTTAAACCTATATAATTGAGGTTTATAATTGCAATAGAAATGGTAAACAACAAAGATACACGAATTCTAGCAAGAATCGTGGCTCCAAAAATGCTCGAAAGTGCTTACTTCATACTCCTTCATTTATACCATATAAAAACGATTTGAACCACAGCTTCGACTTGACATTAAACATTTAATACCATATTTAAATATACTTTGAGAGAAAAGCTTGTAAAAGTTCAACTAAATAATTTTTTAGAGCGTTTGTACTGTTGACAAAAAATTCTAGCGATGCTTGGTTTCGATCCAAGGACCCCGGGGTTATGAGCCCCGTGCGCTTCCTCTGCGCCACATCGCTCAGATTGTGACTTTCTGAAAATTTAGTCAACTATGAGAGAGGTATTTTTCTTACAGTATTTTAGCGAAAATTATCGCGACTCGTACAATTGCAGGTGCGGGGAGCTTGAAACTTTCTCTCATATCCTCAAAGTCTGCCCTCTCAAAAGCAGACTGCGAGAGTCTTTTTTAAGACCGATCTCCGAAGCCTTGGAGCTATCCAAGCTTCTCAACAGCAGGAAAGGGCTGCAGGCAACTGTAGCGTTCTTGAATGCTAGGGATGCAAATCCC